>JAJIBD010011502.1:0-51061 GCA_021461705.1 Cryptotis parvus
AAAGCTCTATGACATCGAAACTAAAGGCAACCTCAAAGACAAAACACCCACTGACAAAGCAAATGGAAGCAAAGATAGACAAATGGGATAATATAAAACTGAAAAGCTTCTGCGCCTCAAAAGAAACTGTGACCAAGATACAAAGACTATCCAGAGAGGGAAAAAGAGTATTCACCCAATACCCATATGATAAAGGCTGAATATCCAGGATATATCAGGCACTGGTTGCACTTCACAAGAATAAAACAGTCACCCCCATCAAAAAATGGGGAGAAGAAATGAATAGAAGCTTTCAAAAGAAGAAATTCAAATGGTCAAATGGCAAATGAAAAAAATGTTCTTTATCATTAATCATCAGGAGATGCAAATCAAAGCAACGATGAGGTAATATCTCACACCATAGATGATGGCACACATCCAAAACAGCAAGAACAACTGGTGCTGGTATGGATGTGGAGGGAAAAAGGGACTCTTATCCACTGTTGATGGGAGTACCAACTGGTTCAGCCCTTTTGGAAAACAATATGGTCATTCCTCTCTTAAAACAAGATAATGAGCTTCCATTTGATCCAGCAATACCACTCCTGGGAATATATCCAGGAGACCCAAAACACATAGCAGAAAACATATCTGTACTTTTTATTCATCATAGCGCTATTCCAGATAGCCAGAATCGGAAACAACCTAAGCACCTAAGAACAGATGACTGGCTAAAGAAACTGTGCTACATCTACACAAAGGGAATAATATACAGCTGTCAGTAAATAAAATTATGAAATTCACCTGGAAGTGGATGGACATGGAGACTATCATGCTGGTGAAATTAGTCAGTGTTGCAGGACTCCTCTAAGAGCCCCTGCATCTGCTCTGAATTGCCTCCTGCAAATCACTTCGTGGAGAAGGGGGTAGTCTAAATGTGGCAGTTTATCTGACCATGTACTCTATACTGGCTGGTATAAATATTCTCTCATGCTACCACAATCATAGTGGGACTAGCTAGATCTCTACCATCATATATGACTGGCCACGTTGGATCCCTAAGTAATTAGACCAGAAAGAAATGCTGTTTGCCTCCAAGCAAGCAAGCATGGCTCCCTGATAACTCCAAAGGCAACTAAAATACCAAACTACCATGAAGTAGACTAGACTTGTGAAGGCTTGGAGAAATATTTAACTGGCATTAGTATTAGTCTTTGGTACAGAGACATGCCATCTCAGAAACCCCTTCTCTACCCCTATAAAGGCTTTTCCAGACAGATCTTGGCTCAAGACATTAGCATATAAAAGACTTTAGGTGAGGTGCTGGGAGAAATTACCTAAGGGCATTTGACCCTCCCTGCCAGGGGAAGTTACATTTAGCTTACAGCTCCTCCCAGCTCTGCTAGGAGGCTTTGAATTAGCTCTGGGTCCTTGTAAACAGCTAGAAGGTCTCCTAAAGTTGCTACATTTCTAAAGAGCTATTTTCCTGTTTTCATCTCTAGATAGCCCAGTGCAGAATGGGCTGGGCTGGGAGTTTGGGCGGATTTCTAGCTATAAAATAAGCTGCAAGAGGAAAGAACCCACTTCTTTTTTCCCCTTTATGCCAATTCGGCTCCCTTGGCATTTTGCTTCTCCGTCCCTCCATTCTCTGATGGGCCTCAACACATGGTGGCAGCCATCTTGGCATACACCTGGCTAGGGCCTACCGCGGAACCCAGAATCTGGAGGTTTTCCCTGCTCTTGGATTGTATATTGGAACCTGTGATAGTAAAGTCCCTTTTAAAACTCCATCGAATTTCTGAGTCTTCATCCATTCCCTCCAGCTGGAGGTAGAAGGGAACTTCGCTTCCCCGACAGTCAGAAGGAAAAGGACAGTTGTAGAATAACTACATTAATTAATGGGATATAAATATATATAGGCTTCGGGAATGGCTGCAATCACCCCCACAGGTGTGTGTGTGACCCCCCTGCGTCTCAGCGGACCCAAGTTGCCCCAGGGAAGAGTGGAAACTCCATCAACGGGAACCAAGGCAAACTGCCTTGGTTTCACGACAGACCCACTGGGCCCCTGCGCTCAGGAACATCTGAAAAATCAAACCAGCGTGGACCCTAGCACATTTTTGCGACCCCCCTTACTACCTATCTTGCATGAGGTACCAGTGAACCTTGGTTCCTACAACCTTGCTACCCACCCAAACTCTGCAAACAGACCAGACACCTACTAACTGTACTATCTAGTCACCCAAGACCCCATATTTGCAACCGACAATAGTCATAATGGTAAAGCAACGCAAAAATTCCATCAAGCTCTGTGAGTGAAATCACTAGTCCAGATGAGCCAAGCAATACCAATGAGTTGTATAACCTCTCTGATAAGGAATTTCGGAAAGAAATGTTAAGGATTTATAAGGAATTCAAAGAAGCAATGGAATGCAAAATCAATAAAATACAAGAGGACATGAGAGAGGAAGTGAGGAGAATGCAAATGGAAATAACAGATATTAAAAATGAGGTAAAT
Organism: Cryptotis parvus; assembly: GCA_021461705.1. Classification (NCBI taxonomy): domain Eukaryota; kingdom Metazoa; phylum Chordata; class Mammalia; order Eulipotyphla; family Soricidae; genus Cryptotis; species Cryptotis parvus. The sequence goes on from JAJIBD010011502.1 coordinate 2,498, forward strand.
GAAATGAAAAACACAATGGAAAGCCATCATAGCAGAATAAAAGCTACTGAAGAAAGAATTAGTGATCTCGAAGATGAGTTCCAAAGATTCTCTACACAACACCAGAAGATACAAAAAAAGACTCACAATTACCGAACAGACAACAAGAGATAATCGGGATGAAGCCAGAAGAAACAACATACGGATCATTGGGGTCCCAGAAGGGCAAGAAGAAAACCCTGATGAAGAAGAAACTGTCAAAGTCATAATTGCTGAGAAGTCCCGGAACTAAAGAACGCTTGCCTCAAGATCCAAGAGGCCCGTAGGATACCAGCTAAAAGAAACCCCAACAAGAATGCTCCAAGACACATCTTAATTAAAATGACAAAAACTATAGATAGAGATAGAATACTGAAAGCAGCAAGATCAAAAAGAAGGAAATCACATACAAAGGAACATCTCAAGATTTATAGCAGACTTCTCTGATGAAACACTCCGAGCCCGAAAACAATGGTGGGATATTGTGAAAAGGCTAAATGAACTGCAGGCCTCACCAAGAATTCTTTACCCGGTCAGACTCACATTCAGATATGAAGGAAAGATACACAACTTCATGGATAAGCAACAACTCAGGAACTTCAAAACCAACTTTAAAAGAAGGATTGAAGGGTCTACTGTAATACGACCAAACCCATAAGCACAACAAGCACAAACAGAAAGATGACACAAAATCCGATGACAATAATCTCTCTCAATGTCAATGGTCTAAATGCATCAATTAGGAGACACAGAGTAACAAAATGGATTAAAAAAATTGAACCCAACATTCTGCTGTCTACAAGAAACACATCTGAATAATCAAAACAAACACAGACTCAAAGTCAAAGGTTGGAAGACCATTCTCCATGCAAACAACTCCTCCAAAAAGGCTGGTGTGGCCATATTAGTATCAGATAATATAGACTTCAGGCTGAAAAAGGTTAGAAGGGACAACAAAGGCCATTTCTTATTACTTAAGGGGTATGTACACCAAGAAGAAATTACACTACTAAACATATATGCACCCAAAGAGGGGCCAGCAAAATACATAAAACAACTGCTACGAGACCTCAAAGAAGACATTAACAGTAGCACAATAAAAGTTGGAGACTTCAACACTGCTCTACAAACGATGGATAGATCAACAAGACTGAAACTCACGAAGGAAATATTGGCCCTGAAGGAAGAAATGGAAGAAAGAGAGCTAGTGGATATATACAGGGATTTTCATGCCAAAAAAAGCCGAATACACATTTTTCTCTAGTGCAATGGAACATTCTCCAAGATAGACCACATGCTAAGCCACAAAGCATACCTCAATAAAATAAAAAATATAGGAATTGTGTCAGCTATCTTTTCAGACCATGATGCACTGAAAATGGAAGTAAACCATACACAGAAACAGGGAGTCAAACCAAACACCTAGAAACTGAACAGCTCACTCCTGAACAACAAATGGGTCATAGAAGAAATCAAACAGGAAATCCAAAGATTTCTGGAAGCAAATGAAAATGAAGACACCAACTAGAAGAACTTGTGGGACACGGCAAAAGCCGTGTTAAGAGGGAAGTTTATAGCTCTGCAAACATAAATCAGGAAACAAGAAAGGGCCCACATAAATAACCTGACTACACAGCTGAAGACATTAGAAAAGGAGCCCAACCCAGGCAGAAAAAAAGGAAATAATAAAACTTAGAGAGGAAATCAATGAGTTGGAAACCAAAAAAAAATCCAAAAAATTAATGAACCCAAGAGCTGGTTTTTTGAAAAAAAAAAAAAAAACAAGATTGACAAACTACTGGCAAGACTTGTAAGGACAGGGAAAGAGAGAACCCAAATAAACAGAATCAGAAATAAGAATGGTGACATCACAACAGAAACCACAGAAATCCAAAAGATCATCAGATATTACTGTGAGAGCCTGTATTCCGTGAAACATGAGAATCTAGAAGAAATGGATCAATTCCTGAAGTCCTATAACCTCCCACTGCTGAAAAAGAAGACCTTCAATACCTGAATAAGACTATCACCATCGAGGAAATTGAAACAGTAATTAAAAGTCTTCCCAAACACAAAAGCCCAGGTCTAGACGGATTCACTAGTGAACTCTCCCAAACCTTTAAGGAGGACCTACTACCAGTCCTTTTCAAGCTCTTCCAGGAAATAGAAGAAAAAGAAACACTCCCAAACAGCTTCTACGAGGCACATGTCACCCTGATACCCAAAGCAGGGAGAGACAACACAAAGAAAGAAAACTACAGACCAATATCCCTGATGAACACGGATGCTAAGATCTTCAACAAAATACTAGCAAACAGAATCCAAAGAATCATCAAGAAGATTATACATCATGACCAAGTAGGATTCATCCCGGAATGCAAGGATGGTTCAACATTCGCAAGTCAATCAACATAATGCATCATATCAATAAAGAAAAAATTAAAAACATATGATCCTATCAATAAGACGGAGAGAAACCATTTGACAAGATCCAGCACCCGTTCATGATTAAAACCCTCCAGAAAATGGGAATTGAAGGGACTTTCCCTCAAGATAGTTACATCCATCTACCAAAAGCCCACAGTGAGCATCATTCTAAATGGGGAAGAGTTGAAAGCCTTACCCTGAGATCAGGGACAAGACAAGGTTGCCCACTCTCACCTCTTTTATTCAATATAGTACTGGAAGTACTTGCCATAGCAATCAAAGAAGAAAAGGACATCAAGGGCATCCAGATAGGCAAGGAAGAAGTCAAGCTATCATTATTTGCAAATGACATGATATTATACCTAGAGAACCCTAAACTCTCTACCAAAAAACTCCTAGAAACAATAGACGCGATATAGTAGAGTGGCAGGATACAAAATCAACACCCAAAAGTCGGTGGCTTTCCTATATACAGATAACGAAAGAGAAGAAAGGGATATTAAGGAAACAATTCCATTCACAATTGTGCCACAGAAAATCAAATACCTAGGAATCAACTTACCCAAGTGTGTAAAGGACCTGAACAAAAAAAACTACAAGACACTGCTCCAAGAGATAAAAAGAGGACACAAGGAAATGGAAAGATATTCCCTGCTCATGGATAGGGAAAATCAACATTGTCAAAATGGTAATACTCCCTAGAGCTCTGTACAGATTCAATGAGGTCCCTTTAAGGATAACCATGACATTCTTCAAAGAAATTGACCAAACACTCCTGAAATTTGTATGGAACAATAAACCCCCAAGGATAGCTAAAGCAATCCTCAGGAAAAAGAAGATGGGAGGCATCACCTTTCCCAACTTCAAACTGTACTACAAGGCAGTAGTAACTAAAACAGCATGGTATTGGAATAAAAACATGGACCTATGGAATAGAATTGAGTATCCTGACAGCCAACCTCAAACACATGATCATTTGATCCTTAATAAAAGTGCAACGAGTCTAAAATGGCTTAAGGAAAGCCTCTTCAACAAGTGGGGTTGGGAATACTGGGCAGCGACATGTAAAAAAATGAATTTGGACCTGTGTCTAACACCATGCACAAAAATCAGATCAAAATGGATTAAAGATCTCAATATCAGACTTGAATCCATAAAGTACATTGAAGAAAATATAGGAAAAAACCCTCCACGACATTGAAGCTAAAGGCATCTTCAAAGGTGAAACATCACTAACAAAGCAACTAGAAGAAAAGATAAACATATGGGACTACATGAAATTAAAAAGCTTCTGCACCTCAAAAGAAACAGTGACTAAGATACAAAAAGCAGTCCACAGAATGGGAAAGAATATTCACCCAATACCCATCTGATAAGAGGTTAATATCCAGATTATATCAGGCACTGGTAGAACTTTACAAGAATAAAACAAACAACCCCATCAAAAAATGGGGAGAAGAAATGAACAGAAACTTCAGCAAGGAAGAAATTCGAATGGCCAAAAAAAATATGAAAAAATGCTCATCATCACTAATCATCAGAGAGATGCAAATCAAAACAACAATGAGATACCACTTTACACCACAGAGACTGGCCACATATCCAAAAGAGCAACAACAACAAGTGCTGGCGTGGATGTTGGGAAAATGGGACACTCATCCATTGTTGGTGGGAATGCCGGCTGGTACAGCCTTTCTGGAAAACAATATGGACATTCCTCCAAAGACTAGAAATTGAACTCCCAGTTGACCCAGCCATACCACTCCTGGGAATCTACTCTGGGAAGCCAAAAATACGCAGCGGAAACACCATCCCTACTTTTATGTTCATAGCAGCATTATTCACAGTAGCCAGAGTCTGGAAGCAACCAGAGTGCCCGAAAATCGATGACTGGATAAAGAAGCTTTGGTACATCTACACAATGGAATACTATGCAGCTGTTAGGAAAAATGAAGTTATAAAATTTGCCTATAAATGGATGGACATGGAGTAGATTCTTTTGAGCGAAATTAGCCAGAAGGAGAGAGACAGATACAGAATGACTGCATTTATCTGCATAACATAAATATATATGTACATATTATGATACCAATATCCAAGGTCAAGTGAAACATATATCAGGAGGTCTTGTCAAAGGTGGAAATTATCACAAACGTGTGGGAGTCAGAGGCTAGGTAAGACAGGAAATGGAACAGTGTGCTAACAATTGTCGAGGATACTAATGCCAACCTAGAACTGAGCATTAAATAGAAGCAAAAGATACACATGACAACCTTTTAATGTATTTTCTGTAATCCATAGTCTGGAGGGGAAGGAAAAGAGACAGAGAGAGAAATGGAAATAAATAAAGAACCTGCCATGAAGGAGGGCTGGGGGGAGTGGGGGGGACCGGGGACGTTGGTGGTGGGAGATGGGCACTGGTGGCGGGATGGGTGCTGGACCACTGTATGACCAAAACCCAAATATGAACTTTTTATTTGTATATCTTTGTAATTGTAAAAATAAAAAATTTAAAAAAAAAGTAAATAAACAATATTATATATATATATATATATATATATATATATATATCAATTTTTGCTAAGTGTGGAAAATGTTAATGTCAGACTAGAGCTCACCATTGAATATAGACAAAGAGACTTACATAATAAACCCTAAAAGTCTGTAGGAAAATCCACATTGAGTAAAATATAAGAGAGATACAGAGACAGAGATAGTGAGATACAGAGATAGAGAGAAGAGGAAAAGAGAAGATGCCTGCTATAGAGGCAAGCTGTGGGTGGGTGGGAAGGAATGTGGGGACATTCGTGATGGGAATGGAGCACTGGTGGAGGGGAAGGGTGCTGGAACACTATATTACCTAGAACCAGTTATGAACACCTTTGTAATTATATATCTCATGGTGGTATAATTTTTAATTAAATTAAATTTCAAAAAATTCTCCTGATAATTGATCTGAATTTTTTCTTGCAGTCAATTTCTAGTTATATACTTTTAAAACTGCCCTTGATGCCAGAGAGATGGTACAATAGGTTGGATATGTGTCTTAATTGGGGCATACCCAGATTGAATCCTGGACAGCCTGTATGAACCTTTTGGGCCAAACAAAAGTGTTTCCTGAGGGCAAACTCAAGAATAAGCCCTGAGCATCTCCAGCATGGCCCAGTAGCCAAACTATAATTAAAAGTAATAAATATGCACATTTTAATTAAAAATAAATATGTGCACAATGTGGAAGGGAAGGAAAAGAGAAAGAGATAGAGAGAAATAGAAAGAAATAAAGATCCTGCCATAGGGGCAGGGGGGGGAGTGGGGAGGGAATCGGGGACATTGGTGGTGGGAAATGGGCACTGGTGGAGGGATGGGTGCTGGAATACTGTATGACCAAAATACAAACATTAACATCTTATAAACATCTTTGTAATTGTATAACTAATGCTGGTATAATAAAATATTTTAAAAGGTAATAAATCACTATCACTATCTTCCCATTAATCATCTATTTGCTAGAGCGGGCACCAGTAATATCTCCATATGTCCTGACTCATGCTAGTAGAACCCAAAGGCATCTGCTTGCTCCAGGAACATAAAGAGCCTCAAACAATTATATTAGGTCACAGGAATGACCTAATATAAATGTTACTGGTATTTGGCATATCAAATACAACACGAGCAGCTTGCCAGGCTTGCCATGTGGGTGGCATACAGTTGTAGTCACCTCTAAATAAAGCATTTATTGATGAACCTCTAGCGGTCGCGCAGAACGGGCTGTGATAGTCTGGTCTGCTGGGTGGAGTTGTGAAGAGAGGGAAGTCCGGATGTGGAAAATGGCGGGCCCCATGGAGTAGGGGAGGGTGGTCTGGCTTGTTGTGAGGCTCTGCTGGGGTGGCAGGCCAGGGCTAGAACCTGCCATGCCTCCCGGGTGCCTCACAAGCAGCTGGGCACAGGAAGAGCAAGTAGCAGCTCTGCCCCATGTCTGAGAGTCTCTGGTTCAGCATACCTGGGCCGGATAGAAAACAAAAACTGCTGCAGGGTGGCTGTCGATGATCCGGGCTGTGATAGTCTGGTCTCCTTGGTGGAGTTGTGAAGAGAGGGAAGTCGGATGTGGAAAATGGCTGACCCCATGGAGTAGGGGAGGGTGGTCTGGCTTGTTGTGAGGCTCAGCTGGGGTGGCAGGCCAGGGCTACAACCCGCCATGCCTCCCTGGCGCCTCACGAGCAGCTGGGCACAGGGAGAGCAAGTAGCAGCTCTGCCCCATGTCTGAGAGTCTCTGGTTCGGCATATTTATTGCCGTTTTAGCATTTTTTTCTTTTTGTCTGGTTTTTCTATTCTACTAGTTATTCAACAATAAAAAGCTTTGCCGTTTTTCTTTTTTCACATAAATTCTAGCATCATTGATATTACACTTACTCATACAAGCTTCTTCCCTATATCATGAATTTGTTTTCTTTAGTATGTCCATTTCTGGTATTGTCATCATATATTCAAAACCTATTTTTTAAAAATATTTTATCATACCACCATAAGATATACAATTATGAAAATGTTCATGTTTGGGTTTCAGTCATACAGTGTTCCAGCACCCATCCCTCCACCTGTGTCCATTTCTCACCATCAATGTCCCCAATTCCTCCCCCTCCCCCTAGCCTGCTTCTATGGTGGATTCTTTATCTCTTTTCTCTCTTTCTCTCTCTGCTTTCTCTCACTCTCCTTTTCTCTCTTCCTCCCATTACACATTGTGGATTGCAATACATATATTTTTAGGTTATATTCAATGCTCCAGTTCTATGCTGGTATTATCATTTTTGATGATTATTAGCGCAATGTTCCCTTCTCTATCTACCTAACCTTTCATTCCACACGTTTGTGGTAGATTCTACCTATTAACAAGACCTCCCGACTCATGTTTTGTCTGACCTTGAATATTGGTATTATAATATATATGTACATATATAACACAAATAAATGCAGTCCTTCTATATCTGTCTTTTTCCTTTTGGCTAATTTCACTCAGTATGAAATATCCATCCATTTATAGGCAAATTTCATAACTTCAGTTTTCCTAACAGCTGCATAGTATTCCATTGTGTAGACGTACCTCAGTTACTTTATCCATCATCATATCTCAGGCAATCTGGTTGTTTCCAGATTCTGGCTATTGTGAATACCGCTGCTATAAAAATAAAAGTGCAGATGCTGTTTCTGCTGTGTGTTTTGCCAAAAGTTCTTTTCACCAACGTTTCTCTAGTAATGTTACTCTTTTAAAAAATTTGTATTTATTCAATTATTTATTTTAATTGAATCACAGTGAGACATACACTTATAAGGTTGTTCATGATTGGGTTTCAGTCATATAATGTACTAGCACATGTACATTTCCCACCACCAATGTTCCCAGTTTTCCTCCCATGTCATACCCCACCTCCGCCTCTATGACAAGCACTTTTCTTCTTTCTATCCTTCAAAGAGTAATGTTGCCTTCTGATTAAGTTCATTCTCTTATAGACTACTGAATGAATTTCCTTGGCTAAATGATTTTGTAACATTTTATTGACTGAATCATTTTTTTGTAGTTGTGGTTTTTGAAAAAGGGTCTAGCTACTGTTTATGGTTCAAAAGTCCATCTTTGAGCTTCTTTGATTTACATGCATATTGCTTTAACCAAAAGTTTATAAGTTTAGTTCTCTTATTCTTGTGTCTTGAGACTCTCAGACATGGGGCAGAGCTGCTACTTGCTCTCCCTGTGCCCAGCCATTCATGAGGCACTCGGGCGGCATGGCGGGTTCTAGCCCTGGCCCACCACCCAGTAGAGCCTCACAACAAGCCAGACGACCCCCCCACTCCACGGGGGCCACCATTTTCCACATTTGGACTTCCCTCTCATCCGAACTCCACCCAGGAGACCAGCCCATCACAGTCTGGCTTCGCGCGCCGCTTGTGGCTGAGTGGTTCATCAATAAATGCTTTATTTGGAGGTGACTACAAGAGTATGCCTCCCGCAGGGCAAGCCTGGCAAGCTGCTCATGTTGTATTTGATATGCCAAATACCAGTAACAATTATATTAGGTCATTCCCATGACCTAATATAATGGTTTGAGGCTCTTTATGTTCCTGTAGCAAGCCGATGCCCTTGGCCTCTACTGGCATGAGACAGGACATATGGAGATATGACTGGTGCCCGCTCTAGTAAATAGATGAGCAACGGGAAGATCGTGACCGTGATCGTGATTCTTGTGTCTTATTTACTCTCATTGATCCAGAGACAGATCCCTGAGGCAAGCATTTTTTGAAGAGGGCAGAAGGAAAAGCTTCCCGCAGGGCAGGTCCCCAGTAAAGAAAACACTGCCAACTGCTCATTTCTTTATCCATCTTCCCTGTGTACCTTACCTTTGATGTCACAAGAGCAGCTAAGCAGGTGGGCCAAGAGAATATGAGCCACTGCAGTGTCTCTATTAGAGCTGTCCTCTCCAGGGTCCACACACAGTCTTGGCCTTCAGACAGGAGGCCAATCTGTGCACTGGGCCCAGGTATGCTTGAATCAGAGACACAGATACATGGGGCAGAGCTGCTATTGGCCTCTCCCTGTGCTCAGCTGATCATGAGGTGTCCAGGAGGGAAGGCAGGTTACAGCCCTGGCCTGCCATCAAAATAGAGCCTTGCAAGAAGCCAGAGAATCCCTGCACCATTTGGGCAACCATTTTCAACATCCAGACTCCACAGCCCATCAGACCTCCACTCAAGAGAAAAGCTGATCTCTAACTGTTGCACAATTCATCAGTAAATACACAAACTGAGCTTACTACTGATTATCCCACCTGTTAGGCAGATCCTGGCAAGGTACATGTGTCATATTTGATATGTCAAAAACCAGTAAAAATTATAGACCTCATTCCCAAAACCTGAAGGAATGGTTTGAGGCTCTTCATGTTCCTGGAGCAAACAGATGCCCTTGGGCTACACTAGCATGTGACAGGATGTATGGAGAAGTTACAGGTGCCTGCTCAAGCAAATCAATGAACAGGAAGACAAGTGATACAAGTGAAGTGATCCAGAGACTTAAAGGATGCTTTAAAAATCCTTAAACTCTAATAATTTACTAGAATGTATCAGATTTGGTGATTGCAGCATTTCCATATCTAAAAGGGTATTCTGCATGTATATTCATATGATGAAAAGAACTATTTATACAGAACTATTCTTGTAAGCAATGTTTATGTTAACAAAAGAATGGAAACAACATAAATGTCAATGAATACTTGACTGATTAAAAACATTATTATACATCTGCAGAGTGGAATAATCTCTAGTTATTTTTAAATATTGGGAATTTTTTTTTATTTTCTGAGGCAAGTTTGTATCCATGATTTATTCTGTTCACTCTGTTCTAACCTGACCTGTACTCCCCAAAATTCTACGGAAAAGTACTCTTGTCAAAGTCACCAGTGATTTTCATTATTTTCAAAATGAATGCATTCATTGTTTGTCTCAGCATCATCCCACCTATAAATGGTTTATTGCTAACTGGCCACCACTGTTGTTTTGAATATTTTTCATCTTAAGATTCTGTAATATATGTCAGTAATTATTTAATCTCATGTATTATCATTTTTACTTATTTCCTTTATAGTTTGATCCTTTGTAATCAATCTCTAAAAGTGAAGTACTTAAAACCCAGTCTTGGTTCTTCTATTTTACAAGGAATGCCTTCAAAAGTATCGAAGAAATAGCTAAAAGGACAAAGAATCTCCTGCTCTGTGCACATCTCTTCGACTCCACCATTATTCCTGCTTTAACATATGCTTCAGAGACCTGCGCCCTACGAAAGCAGGATGAGAAAGCTATTCGCGCCTCCCAAGAGGAATTGAAAGAGCTATGCTTGGTATATCATACCTCACTCAAGTGAGAGAAGGAATCTGGAGTTCCGACCTCCATTCGCACCGCCCGCCTGTCCTTCGCCAAGTATAAGACCAAGATGACTGCCCTCCAATGTCCTGATGGATCTATCACATCTTACAGAAAGGCAATGGAGAAGACGATCCATGACTTCTACTCAGATCTCTTTGATAGCCACGTCCACCTGCCCACATACCAAATTCTGCAGGATGGATATGTCATTCCCAATGTTCTCCCTTCAGAAATCGGACATGCTATTTCGTCAGTAAAGAAGGGAACAGCACAAGGCCCAGACAAAGCCAGACCTGAACACCTGAAGATTCTACCATCAGTACTCATCAATACACTGGCTCGGCTCTTCACACGCTACCTGTCTGAATGCAAGGTGCCCTCTCATTGGAAAACCAGCAGGACAGTTCTACTGTTCAAGAAGGGAGACATTCATGACATTGGCAACTATCGCCCCATCTGCCTGCTGTCCGTCATCTACAAGCTGTTCACTCAAATTATCCTGAACAGGATTGACAGAACATTAGATGAAGGACAACCATGCAAGCAAGCTGGCTTCTGAAAAGGATTCAGCACAATCGACCATATCCACACTAAACCAAGCTCATTGAAGTTTGTAGGGGACTCAAGATGCCACTCTGTCTCACGTTCATTGATTTAAAGAAAGCCTTCGATTCTGTGGAGACTGAAGCGATCATCGAACCCCTAGCCAAACAGAGTGTTCAAACCCAATATTCAAGATACTTCGTGAGCTGTATTACGGATTCACCACCAGGATCTCACCATTCTACAAAGAAGTGATCATCAATGTCAAAAGAGGGGTTCGACAGGGTGGTACCAATTCACCAAAACTCTTCAGTGCCACCCTCTAGAACATCATGCGATAATTAGAATGGGAAGGAATGGGAGTGAAGATAGACAGTCAGCAGCTACACCACCTCCGCCTCGCTGATAACATTGTTCTAATAACACCAAACATTAGCCAATCGGCACAAATACTGGCTGACTTTGACTGAGAATGTGGAAAGATAGGTCTACAGCTGAATCTCAACAAAACTATGTTCATAAAAAATGAGCTAGTTCCAGATGCTCCATTCATCCTCAATGGAACAAACATCTCTGAATGCAGCAGTTATGTGCACCTAGGTCGAGAACACAACATGACGAACGACCTAAAACCTGAGCTGTGCAGGAGGAAGAGAGTGGCATGGAATGCCTTCAAAAGCATTGAATAATAGCTAAAAAAAGACTATACATAACCTAAAACAAAAATATATAATGTTTTGCTATAATATTTTTATTATATGTGTGTATATATACATTTTTATTTATAATTGTTTGGCTATTCTTTGCAGTTTCATCCAAAGTTTTAGACTTTGGTTTCTATATTCCTGATTAATGTATTTGCATTTTTTAGGTGTTGACTGTTATCATTATATGCTTTAGAGTGAATGGACACTTTAACAATGCCTTCTCTTAAAATTCATGGTAGAAATTATTTCAAATTTTTGTGTCTGACTTTCTCAACAATTTCTTAAAGTTTCTTTACACAGGTTTTTACCTCTTGGTTAAATTTATTTGAAAGCTATCTATTAGTTTTTATCTACAAAATGGAATACTATGCAGCTGTTAGGAAAAATGAAGTCATGAAATTTGCCTATAAATGAATGGACATGGGAAGGATTATGCTAAGTGAAAATAGCCAGAGGAAAAGGACAGATATAGAATGACCGCATTTATTTTCAGGTTAGAAAAAAATGAGACAGACAGGGGGGACAGACATGGGGCAGAGCTGCTACTTGCTCTCCCTGTGCCCAGCCGCTCACAAGGAGCCCAGGAGAGATGGTGGGTTCTAGCCCTTGCCGCCACCCCAGCAGAGCCTTGCAACAAGCCAGACAACCCCTCACTCCTTGAGGTCCTCCATTTTCCACATCGCGACTTCTCTCTCGTCAGAACTCCACCCAGCAGACCAGCCTATTACAGTCTGGCTCATCGAAATCCACCCTGCTGCAGTCTTTTTAATTCGCCCAGGTATGCTGATCCAGAGACAGACATGGGGCAGAGCTGCTACTTGCTCTCCCTGTGCCCAGCCGCTCACAAGGAGCCCAGGAGAGATGGCGGGTTCTAGCCCTGGCCTGCCAGCCCAGCAGAGCCTTGCAACAAGCCAGACGACCCCCTACTCCTTGAGGGCCTCTATTTTCCACATCCGGACTTCTCTCTCGTCAGAACTCCACCCAGCAGACCAGCCTATCACAGCCTGGCTCGCGAGGCCACTTGAGGCCGCGTGGTTCATCAATAAATGCTGAACTTAGAGATGACTGCAAGAGTATGCTACTTGCACGGCAGAGCCTGGCAAGCTACCCGTGTTGTATTAGATATGCCAAATACCAGTAACAATTATAGACCTCCTTCCGGAATGGATTGTGGCTCTTTATGTTCCTGGAGCAAGGAGATGCTCTTGGGCTCTACTAGCATGAGACAGGACATATGGAGATGTTACTGGGGCCCGCTCGAGCAAATCGATGAACAACGGGAAGACAGTGATACAGTGATATAAAAAAATAGCATGATACCAATATCCAAGGCCAGGCAAAACATGGATCAGGAGGTCTTGTCAGTTGTGGAATCTACTACAAGTGTGTGGGAGTTAGAGGGTAGTTAAGACAGGGAAGGAAACTGTGTGCTAATAATCTTTGGAAATGATTCCAGCCTAGAACTGAGCATTGAACATAGGCATAGGAATATACAATATAAACTCTAAGTGTACATATTGCAAGCCACAATGTGTGAGAGAAGGAAGAGGGAGAGATATACAGAGAGTCAGGCAGAGAGAGAGAGAGAGAGTGAGAGAGAGAGAGAAGAGGCAAGGGGTTTGCCATAGAAGCAGACTGGGTGAGTGGGGAGGGAATCATGGGACATTGGTGGTGGGAAGTGGGCACTGGTGGAGGGATGGGTTCTGGAACACTGCATGACTGAAACCCAAACATGAACTTTTTGTAATTGTATGTCTCACAGTGACATACGATTTTTACATACAAAATTTAAAATAAAATATTAAAAAATAGAAAAAGAAAGCAATCTATTAATTTTGATGCTATCTAAATGGTCTTCTTATTTCTCTCTCTTTCTGATAATTGGTGGTTTTAATGCTATATAAATAGTATAATTTTAAATTTATCTTTTTAATTATTAGTTTTAGAGAAAAGTTTCTTTAATATAAAACTTACTACTTTAAATTTAGTATTTTTTAAATTTCTAATTGCATTTTTAGAGCATTCTTCAGGGCATTTATGTCATGTCATGCCTTATCATGCCAATACCATGCCAATATCATGCCTTATATAATATATCATGCCAATATCATGCCTTATATACTATTTCAGTTTTATATTTTTTTCTAAATTGGATGTATTTTACTCCTTTTCATGCTCAATCATCTTGTTTGGGATATCTAATATTGTGTTGAATAATGGGAGTGGTAATCTGAGTTAGCTGACATGATTTTAGAAGAAACAATACCAGATGTTCACTGTTGTTTATGATATTGCCTCTAAGTTTATCATATATGGACTTTATTATAATAGTCCATAGTTATTGATAGAAAGATACCAATGTAGCTATATCTTTATATTTCTCTTCACCAAAAGGAGGGCTGAGATAAAAATCTCTTGAACAATAATGTTATAATAGAAAAGAAAATATTAAGATTTTAATTTTTTCTCATTTTCCAAATATTAGTATGTGATCAATTTCTTTCAAAGTACATTTTATTAAACATTTAAGACAGGGAAACAGAAGAGGTTTACAAAATCCACAGAGAGATTATATTTTATAGAGTCTTTTTTAAGATGACTCTTTAACCAATCCCTTCTGCCAATTCTGTCATCATTTTATTTTATATGTGCTACCAAACTATATTTATGCCATTTATATTAATAACATCTGTGTGGATTTTATATGTTACATCTATATTTTAGGTCCATGTTATCATTGCATTTTGTATGTGGATTTATATACAAGTTCTAATGTTTATCATCCAATGGCTTTGCAGTTTTTTTTTTCTTTTGAGTCTCACCCGGCAATACTCAGGGGTTATTCCTGGCTCTGCACTCTGAAGTTACCCTTGTAGTGCTCAGGAGGCCATATGGGATGCCGGGGATCGAACCCAGGTTGGCTATGTGCAAGGAAACCGCCTTACCACTGTGCTATCACTATGACCCTGGTTTTTCAGTTTTTCTGTCAATTCTCCTTTCTCCATTTACTTCAAACTTTATACTGAGTAATTGACTTCTCTTCTCTTTAGCCTCTAACCTATCTTGATAAACCAAATTATTTTTTAAAATTATGTTTGAGAACTTTTAAGTTGAGTATGACCACACCCAGTGGTGCCCAGAGGTGACTCCAAGCATATGGGGTGCCAGAGACTGAACCTGCATCAACTACATGCATGACAAGCACCCTACCTGATGAACAATTGCTACGGCTCAAGTTTTAGTTCTTTGATTCAATTTTTTTTCCATGTCAAGTCTCATGTGGACAACCCTATATGAAACTGAAAGTATTGCTACAAAGTGAGCAAGCTTCAGAGAGCCCTAGTCACTTGCTCATTGTGCTGGTCACTGCAGTCTTTCGTTATCATATTGTTGTTGTGAGCTTTTCCATATTTCAATTGTGACAGAGACTTATTTGTTTAGAAATATCTATGTAGAGTCAGACTTTGTTCTTGATGACACAGACACCACTCTGACATTGTTTTCCTGCTTCTATTGTTTCATAGAGCACATTTCATCACAGGCATTTTGTGATCCAATTATCTTCCTCTCACCTCTGCCATATGTAGGTGATATTACCCTTGACTTTAATAGAACACTCTAACAGCTGTTTTCAAACATTCATTGTAAAAGTCAGAAACAGAACTCCCACCCATCTAAGTCACTAAACCATAAACACAGAGGATCATATGCATTTATGAAAAGAGAAAACATATTTCATTTAAAAAAGAAGCAGAATAATTCTAGTAGTCATCTTATAGCATTTAATAAATCAAAATCTGGTCAATATTTTAATAAAAATGTGTAACTCCTTTCACAATTTATATATTGTTTTATAATTATATTCATTTAAACTATGGGTTATCTCACCCTAAGAAACATAAAACACTGGATCTAACTGGATCTAAGAGTTATATTATGTAGTGTCAGCGTGACACCCTAGTCACTTGTCACTTGTCTTCCCATTGATCATAAGTTTGCTCTAGTGGGCACTAGAAACAGCTCCATATGTCCTGTCACATGCTAGTCTAGCCCAAGGGCATCTACTAGCTCAAGGAACATAAAGAGCCTCAAACCATTCCATCAGGTCAGGGGAATGAGGTCTATAATTGTTACTGGTATTTAGCATATCAAATAAGACACAGGTAGCTTGCCAGGCTCTGCCGTGTGGGTGGAATACTCCTGTAGTCACCTCTATTCTCAAGCAGTTATTGATAAACTGCGCGCCCAAAGCAGCCATGCAAGCCGGGCTGTGACACACATGCAGAATAAAATAACATAGACCCTATTTCCTAGGGGTATTTATTTCTATAAGAAACGTTTCTATAAGAAACATTTATATACTAAGACCCTCATAGCATGGAAAAAGACAATTTTTTCAAGAATGATTGATAGATCCAATTAATAGTCTAAAATTGTTTTTAAAGAGAATAAAGGGAAACTAAGATTATCTTTTCAATGTTATGTTGTACAATAACTGTAACACTCATTTTAAGGCCAAGTTGTAGGGTTTTTAAAAGTTTTTAAAATTATGTGAAATAGGGAAAGTAAAATTTATTAGAACAGACTAGTCCCCAATACATGATTACTATCTTAGTCTCTGCCACAACTTAGGCCGCTCAACTTTTCCAGAGGACTTTCATTGATAACAAGCATGGGTTGTGGGTTATGTAAATAAAGTAGATCTCAAAAATCTACTTGATGCATATCAAGTGAGCTATAGACTATTATTGGAGCTCAGATTTATCAAAACAGTAAAGATTTAGAACTTAAGATCACCTGTGTAAAAGAAAACATTAGTGCATGGAATTCTGGGGTAAAAATCTGCTTGAGGTATAGACAAGGAACAAAACTTAAAGACAAAATTTAAAGAAATTAATAAATAAGTTGTTGAAGTATTTAAAAGATAAGCATATAATGTGGCAGTTATGGTGCCAAAGAGATGAACATTGGTGTGTAAGGCCACTATTGAGTTGTTTTACAAAAAATCCTTGGGCTGACATTGAAAGTCCTGAAGGGACAACACCTAAGAACATATTACAACCATTCAAATTCTTTAATTAAAATAAAACAATCTACACAGTCTACTCTCATTTTCCAGCATAATAAAGCCATCCAGAGCCCCCAAATTTTAATATAGTAGTACAAGGTTAAAGCTCTTGCCTTATATGTAGCAAATATAACCAACTCCAGTTAGATTATGGGCACCAACACATACGATCCTCTGATGACCCTAGAATTTATTCCTAGATGGAAAGCCAGGAAGAAGTCTTAGTACTACCAGGAGTGACAACCAAAACAAGTAAAGTAAATAAAATGCCATATATATTAGAAAACAGGACCAAATGACTAGCAAACCTAAAAGCAAAACAATCAAAAAATAGAACAACAGAAGTTTCAGCTAGATGAACTCAAAGGAGTTCTTTTAAAATATATCACTTGTATCACTTGTCTTCCCGTTGTTCATCGATTTGCTCGAGTGGGCACCAGTAATATCTCCATATGTCCTGTTCTAAGCGAATGTACCCTAGGGGCACCTGCTTGCTCCAGGAAGAGGAAAAGCCTCAAACCATTTTTTCAGGTCATGGGATTGAGGTTGATTATTGTTACTGTTCTTTTGGCATATCAAATAAAACACAGGAAGCTTGCAAGGCTCTGCAATGTAGGTGGTATACTCTCAGTTTAAGGTTCTCATCTCGAATCGAATATTTACTGATGAAACTCAATGGGGAAAGATCAGGTTTTCTCTGGGGTGGAGCTCTGAGGAGTTAAGGAGTCTGGATGTTGAGAATGACTGACCTCATGGTGTGGTGGTTTCTCTGGCTTCCTGCTAAGCTACTATGATGACATGTCACAACTAGAACCTGCCTAGTATTGTATACTACTACTGTATACTATAGTTTTAAAATATATAAGGTCACAATAATAGAGACGTGTATAAAATTGTTTCATTGGAATATTGATGAAGATAATTAACGGATTTCCAGCTAGAGCTTCTGCATCATGTTCTAATCTTCTCGTATATGTGTGTTTCTTATGTTCTCTGTTTCCCTCCCTCATTGCATTAGGAAAATAGGGATGTTGAAATGATTCCAACTTGTGTATATTGTTTCTTATGTTCTCTGTTTTCCTCCCCCATTGCATTAGGAAAATTGGGATGTTTACATGATTCCAACTGGTGTGGTGTGTGTGTTTGTGTGTATGTGTGTGTGTGTGTGTGTGTGTGTTTGTTATGGAGAATGAAAGAATACTACTATGGAATAAGGCACTGAGTTGTCTGAAAGAGATTCAGCTTCCTCTGACAATTACCTGGAAAAGTCATGGTCAAAAATGAATAGTAAGAAAAATAAATGAATAAATAAAATTGTTAATAAGTGTTCAGAGTCTTGTTTAAGATTGGTTATACCTTTGTGATCAGAAATATGACAGAGGTATTTTTGTATTTTATACAAAGTATCCTATGATAGAATGGGCGCTCATATTTTCTTTATTAAAAGACACATTCTCTTAAGAACCTATATATTATGTTATAAGAGGGTTTAGAGAATTGAAATTTAAAATACACTTCCAGAAGTTAAAACAAAAGGTACATACCAAAGCAAAATTATAGATGATAGGTAGCTTGCCTAGCACATAGCTGAGCAGGGTTCAATCCTCAGAACATTACATGGTCCCTCAAGCACTAAAGAGTAATACCTGAGTGCAGAGCCAGGAGTAAGCTCTGAGAATCACAAGATACGATGCTCAGACAAAGAAAGACAAAGAAATAAACAAAGATCACCAAATATTTAGAGATATAATTAAAAATGTGATAATCATAATAAGAGAAAAAATGTATTCTCATAAAATAGTGTACATATGTATATGGTGTGTGTATGTGTATGTATGTGTGATGTGTATTGGGGGCATCTGGACCACATGTATCAGTACTGAGAATCTGCACCTAGATTTCTATTCAGGAAGCACAACTGGTCATGCTCAGAGAACCCTATGCCATGCAGGGCATTGAACAAGTTTAGACTATATGCTGTCAGTGCCTAAACTCCTGTATTATCTCCCCATCCCTATATCATATATTTTGAAGAGAGAAAAAGAAATGGAAAAACATAAGAATGATGTGGAACATGAAGAAAATTATTTATGTTTATGTAGAACTAAAATAAATATGAAAAGAACTGGAATAAATATGTAAAGAAATATCAGGTAAGAATTTCACAAAATTAGTGAAAACTGTTTTTATGATATAGTAGTTTAACTAGGAGTCAGCCTGGCAATTTATTAAAAAAAGTGGAAGTATAAATTATAAATCTTCGAAAATCTGAATAAATAAAAAAGATTAAAACTTATAAATGAATTTTCGAAAGAATAACATTGCAACTGAAAGTTACCTACCAGTATTCAGGGCTTACTCCTAGCTCAGTACTCTGGGGTTATGCCTTGCTGGACTCAGGGGACCATATTGGATGCTAGGAATCAAACACAGGTTGGCTGTATGCAAGGAAAGTACTCTACTCACTATGCAATCTATCTAGACCGGGAGAACTGATTTTTGAGACAAAATATTGGATACAGAGGCTGTTCTTAGTGTTGAAGAAGTTGGGGATATAGTTCTCGATGATAGTACTCACTAGGATATGTGAGTACAAGGGTTTGATAACCAATATCATAAAAAATAAGAAAACGAGAACAACTATAGTATTAAAGACAAGTATTTAAATTTTTACCTAAGGGAAAATATTACTCAAAAATTGAAGACTAAATCCAATTGAAGACTAAATTCAAGACCTTATTAAGAAACAAAAAATTCAGAGAAATCAAGGACAAGCATTTGTCATACATAAAATACCAAATACATACAGTAAGACAGAAAAAAATGAACATGATTAGATGCAATAATTAGTACTCCACATGGGAAATGTTAAAATGTTTGATAAAAGATATGTAATGTAATAATTATAAATACAGTGATACCAATATCCAAGGTCAAGTGAAACATACATCAGGAGGTCCTGTCAAAGGTGGAAATTATCACAAACGTGTGGGAGTCAGAGGCTAGGTAAGACAGAAAATGGAACAGTGTGCTAACAATTGTTGAGGGTACTTATGCCAACCTAGAACTGAACATTAAATAGAGGCAAAAAGATACACATGACAACCCTTTAATGTATGTTCTGTAATCCATAGTCTGGAGGGAAGGAAAGAGAAAGAGAGAGAAATGGAAAGAAATAAAGAACCTGCCATGGAGGAGGGCTGGGGGAGGGGGGGGAACCGGGACGTTGGTGGTGGGAGATGGGCACTGGTGGCGGGATGGGTGCTGCAACACTGTATGACCAAAACCCAAATATGAACTTTTTAATTGTATATCTTTGTAATTGTAAAAATAAAAAATTTAAAAAATATATATGCAAAGTTTATATTTGTGATATTAATTATTCAAAAGTCAGGGAGAAATTATAAGTGCTTGAACTGATCAGAAAATGTAAAAGTAATAAGAATACAGGTTGCTCAATAAAGGATGTACATTCTAATATATATAGTCATTATTTTAAGCATTATACAGAATATAAAACCAGTTGATACATAAAAATAAGGGGTAATGGGCAGGAGAGATAACCTAGCGGGTAGGGCGTTTGCCTTGCACGCGCCAGCCTGTGCCAGCCTAGGTTCTATCCCCGGCGTCCCATATGGTCCCCTGAGCACCACCAGGAGTAATTCCTGAGTGCAGAGCCAGGAGTAACCCCTGAGCATTGCCGGGTGTGACCCAAAAAGCAAAAAAAAAAAAAAAAAAAGAAAAAAAGGAATAAAAAAAGAACAAGGGGGTAAGATTGTGCAAAACTAAATATGTAAAATGCTATATATAATGTCCTAATAGACACAAATTATTAAATTTATAAATTAAAACTGTTTATGATTTTAAATTTTACATAAATGGGATAGATTTTGGTAGATATGAAAAGAATCATTATAAAAGCATTTTTTAAATGCTGTCATCAGATAGGACTAATTGCAAGAAAAAATATTTCAAAGCAAATTTCATAATTATGCATCAATTAATAGCATTAAATTTTATATATCTAAGAATGTATCTTCAAAATACAAAGAAAATTAAAAGTTCTGTGAAATTCATAGATCCAAATAGTGAACAGACGCTTTAATAACAAATAGTTCTTTCAATAACTTACATAAGATGAAAAAAGAATAAAATAAATAGAACTGACACTTATAGAGCTTTAGCCTGAGACTACAGATTACATAGTCTATTTAACTACATATAAAATATTTACCAAATCTGGCCATGTTAGGTAGCAAAACTATGCTCAGTAAAGTTGAAAGCATTAAAAAACTCTTTTATCAGTGTAAAATTCATTAAGAAATCAATATTAAGGAACCAGAGATATAACAATGGATTGAGAATAATTTTTATGCAGGAGACCTTTGTAGAACGCCCAACACTGTGGTAATCTAAGCACCACTATAAAAATCCTTGAGTATAGTGTTAGGAAGAGTCCCTGAAAACCACTGATAATGGCTAAAAAAATAAAAGAGAAAAAGGAGGAAAAAGTATTGTCAAAAGCAACTCAATAAAAGTCAAAAGACTGCTAATTAAAACAGAATTTCTAATAACCTATGAAACAAAGGAACATCAGAATAACAAAAGAAATATTTTTAACTGGATATATCAAATATTTTACATATGAAGCTGCTGAGATATAATTTGACATGTGAGCCAAGTTATGAGTCAAATATACATCCATGGTATAGACATATACTTTTATCTTCTTATACCCTGGTTGCTGTGTCTCTATGTAAATGTATATGTAAACACACACACACACACATATACACACAGAGAGAAACACACAGCAAGATCCTAACACTAACCTCAAGAAGTAACCAAAAGGACAAATTAAGCTCGTAGAATTAGAAAGTGGATAATAATGAAACAGATTACGAGAAAATCAAAGACTAAAAACGAGCATGGATAACTTTCTTAACAGATTGACAGGGACATGGAAAGATACAGAGAAAAAAGAACCAGAAGGAGGAAGTGGAGGACTACGAAGAAGAGGCTGTAGGGCATGAGGCTGCACTGCTATCTAGCAAAACATTTGAAGACATTTTAATCTCACCTGAATTCTTTACGGATCTCTGCCATGAATTACTTTTTTTCTTGCTTTGGTCTCCACATGGTTTTAGTTTAATTTCCTTCATCTCAGGAGTCCTCATTTGGAATTCCTTCAAGGGGAAATCAAAGGGTCTCTTTTCCTTTATTCCTTATCTCCCCCTTAACCTCTTATTGACTAATGTGTAGTCGTGTTATTGCACACAGTTATATAATATATGCTGCATGTTTTGGTGTATTTCTTATGATTTCATATTTCTTGGTTCTTGCAGCTGGGGACAGCCTCTTGAACCGTGCTCAGAGATAATTCCTGGTTATGCTCTGACACCCTGTGGGATGCTGTGTATTGAACCTGAGGGGTGAAGGGCATGTATAAGACAAATTCCCTACCCACTGCACTATCTCTCCAGCCCCTGCTATTCCCTAATGCTATAAATTCTTTCTCCCAAGAAGTAGATAATTCAAGGGGATAAATATTAACAATAATATCCCACAGCAATTTCGTTATTTTTCGAATGCTCCTAGGCTGAACAAATGACTTTTGTACCTCTTTACTAAGACATCATATCAAGTTATGTGTACTAGGACATTGAATCAAGAGAAGTCATTAAACAATGCATGAAGTGAAGATTCAAGAGCAGAGTAGTAACTGTGGTAATACTCTAGGTCTCCTTGAAAACTTAAGGAGCTTTACAGTTAGCTACATGTAAAAGGTGTTCAGGTGTCTGAATGATAAAACAGAAGGTGGAGGAGTTGCCTTGCATGCATCCAACCTATCTTTGATCACCTGCACCCCATATGGTCCCCTGAACCTTCCAGAAGTGGTCCTGATCAGAGGTAGGAGTAAGCCCTGAGCATGCCGGCTGCGTCCACCCCAAAACAAAACAAAAATAAAAGAGGTGTTTACATGTAAATATATCTCTCTCACTGGATTCTGAACCCCTCAAGGGTTGGTGCCACATCTTGCTCAGCTGTAAACCACCCAGTGTTTTAAATATAGGAACAAAATCTCCTGAGTGCTTAACTCAATTGTGCTGAAGCAAAGGTCAAGAAAATCAGCCTTCACAGATGTAGGAGAAATATTGCCATTCAAGTTGCAGCTGTGTATATGACTTTAGTCAAATATGCTTACTTGTTCTAAAAAGAAAGAATAAGAAAAGACTGTTAGGCTGCTACTGTAATTATTTCACCAGGAAATTGATAACCAGAGAGCCTGTTTGTGACTATGCTGAGGAATTCTGTGTATCAAATTAAATCATTTTTCAATGAGATCATTACTGCTGGCAAATATGAGTGTCAGCATATTAATTTTAGAAGTTTTAATTCCTTTTAAATGTCGATTTAATAATAAAAAGCTGCTGGAAGTACATAAGTTAAATATTCTTCATCTCTTCCTATCTACATGTCTTAGATAGGAACACTCAGCACTCTATCATATTATTTCCATAAATATTTCCTAAATATTCTCTAAAGTTTCTGAATATTCTCCAAATCCCTAACCATTATCTAATTATCAATACAGAATATATTCTCTAAATGTTTATCAATAACTGCTATTGTATTAGTTCAAAGTATAAACATTATAGATGGATTTATCACTCAATACTTCATTCAAATATTTATAAATTTTTGAAGAAATAAATACAAAATAAGGTAGTTAAAAATTACAGAATAGGAGACTAAAATACAATCCATTTTTCTTCCTATTGATATCTTTATAATAGTTTCCTCATATAATTAAAAGAAAATTTGAGACAAGTGACAATGGTTTTTAATCACTGTATCACTGTCTTCCCATTATTCATTGATTTGTGTGAGTGGGCACTAGTAACATCTCCATTAGTCCTTTCACAAGCAAGTGAAACCCAAGGGCATCTACTTGCTAGAGGGACAGGAAGAGCCCAAAACCATTCTTCAGATTATGGAACTGAGGTCCATAATAGTTACTAGTCTTTGGCATAAAAAGTAAATAAAACACGGTAGCTTGCCAGGCTTTATCATGTAGGTGGTATAGTCTCAGTAGAAGGCTCTCAACCCAAGCATTTACTGATGAAACTTAAAGGGGGAAGATCAGGTTTTCTCTTGGATGGAGCTCTGAGGTACTATGGAATCTGGATGTTGAGAATGACAAACTGCATGATGTATGGTTTGCTCTGGCTTCTTGCCAGGCTTACTAGTATCAGTTAAAACATGTCTATAACTGTTTACTATGTATAAATGTGAAAGAAATTGGGAAGAACCTTATGCAAAATTCAGGATCCTATAAAAATATTGGCAAAGCGGCCACTCGCCAAGGGACATGTGGGTCTGGTGTGGGTGGGTATCTCTCTTCTGGGACAACTGGCATGAGGCAGAGGAAAGGGCAGGGCCCAAAAACTCCACTCCGAGTCCGGCCAGCATGGTCTCTCCCCTGCTCATGAGAGCAAACCCTTGGAGCAATGTTGGACTCGGCCAGGGGATGGCCGATCCCCTTACTGGGAGGTCAGCTCCATGGGTTGCTTCCACATGGGGCTGGCCGAGCAGCGCAGCTGTGGGTCTGAAGTGGAAAAAAAAGAAAAAAATCATACAAAAGTTCTCAAATGAAACTCTACATCCAAGAAATGAATGGAATTATATTCAGAAAATTCTGAGGATGGAAATAATCTCAGATAAACAAAAACTGTAGACTTTTGTTACATCCAAACCACCCTGAGAGAAATATTGAATGGCTTCCCTAAATTAAAAAAAAAAAAACTAACTTTATTTGATATTTCTCTCTATCCTACAACTTAAACCATGGATCATGATTTCTAAAACATTATAAAAAAAATCTCAGATAACATTGGATCTTTAGAAATATTTGCACTTTTGTTTTGAACATTATATTATATTTAAACTTAATTATGCTGGGCTAGGCTACACCTATTGTCATTTTATACAGTAAATTATAGTGATTACTTAATTGTGTAGGACCACTATTTTGCTTGACTTTCCCCATAGAAATTATGAGCTCTATAAAAGCAGACACTGGGGCCGGAGCGATAGCCCAGCAGGTAGGGCATTTGCCTTGCACACAGCCGGCCCATGCCAGCCTGGGTTCGATCCCCAGCATCCCATATGGTCCCCAAGCACCGCCAGGAGTAATTCCTGAGTGCAGAGCCAGGAGTAACCCCTGAGCATTGCCGGGTGTGACCCAAAAAATAAAAAAAAATAAAAAAATAATAAAAGCAGACACTTTGTGTGTCCACCTCTTTAATGTCTAACATATACCATGAATCCTGATATGATTTCAATAATATGTAATAAGCGATGAATATTGTTAATTGCATTGATAAAACAGCTTCACTTTTTATCTATTTTAAACGGAGTAGGTTTCAGGTATGAAGTAGAAAATAAACCTCTACAGAGAGAGAAATTACATAGGTTTTCCTTTATCATGGTCAAGCTGATCCAAGCAGGTTAAAGTAATCTAAAGGCCGAAACGATAGCACAGAGGGTAGGGTGTTTGCTTTGCACGCGGCCGACCTGGGTTTGATCCTTGGCATCCCATATGGTCCATTGAGCACCGCCAGGAGTAGTTCCTGAGTGAAGAGCCAGGAGTAACCCCTGAGCATTGCCAGTATGACCCAAAAAAAGCAAAAAAATTAAATAAAAGTAATCTAAAATTATTAGGTATGAACAGAACGAGTTCTACTGTTCCCTTAACTTTTAATGGGAAGGGCAAAGTTCTTAATGGGAAGTGTCAGGGACACCGCGGGGTCCCCCAACAGTGTCGGGAAGAGAGTTACCTTTTACCACCAAAGCCGGTGGGGAATGGATGAAGACTCAGGAATCTGATGCAGTTTTAAAAGGCTTTACTAATCGCAGGTTCAAGCATACAAATCAACAATAGGAAAAACCTGGAGCTTAGGATTCCAGGCTAAAGCCCCAGTCACGTGTAGGCCAAGATGGCGACCACCACGTGTTAAGGCCCTGTAAAAGGACATAAAGACAAGACTCCCCAAGAAGAATGTGAGCTCACAAAGAGAGAGCCCAAAAAGAGAGCCGAAAAAAGAAAGAGAGAGGAAGCAGGCTGGTTTTATAACCATGCAACTCAGACCTCCCACTATTATGGGAAGCAGGAAGGGTCAAATGCCCTTAGGTAATTTCTCCCAGCACCTCACCTAGGCCCTATTATATGCTAATGTTTGGAGCCAAGATCTGCCTGGAAATGCCTTTATAGGGTAGAGAAGGGGGTTTCTGAGATGACATGTCTCTGTACCAAAGACTAATACTAATGCCAGTTAAATATTTCTCCAAGCCTTCACAAGTCTCATCTACTTCACGGTAGATTTGTATTTTAGTTGCCTTTGAGTTATCAGGGAGCCATGCTTGCTTGCTTGGAGGCAAACAGCATTTCTCTCTGGTCTAATTACTTAGAGATCCAACGAGGCCAGGAAAATATGCTGGTAAG
Organism: Cryptotis parvus; assembly: GCA_021461705.1. Lineage (NCBI taxonomy): Eukaryota > Metazoa > Chordata > Mammalia > Eulipotyphla > Soricidae > Cryptotis > Cryptotis parvus. The sequence goes on from JAJIBD010011502.1 coordinate 28,671, forward strand.
ATCTAGCTAATCCCACGACGATTGTGGTAGCATGAGAGAATATTTATACCAGCCAGTATAGAATACATGGTAAGATAAACTGCCACATTTAGACTACCCTCTTATCTATGAAGTGACCTGCAGGAGGCAATCCAAGGCAGATGCAGAGGTTCTTAGAGGAGTCCTGCAACAGGGAAGTAATTATCCTTTAAAATCATATATGAGTGTCTACATAAAGACTATGGTTATTTCTTCTCCTAGTCTTCATATGAGAAATTGCTATTTAGACTTCACTTTTTACCAGACATCCTGAAGACTTTTGTTTTAGACAGAATAAGACTCAGGAAAAGTATAAGGCTTATTATAATTTTAAAATATAAAAATGAAAGCATCAACATATTCTCTGAAATTAATTATTAAAGTTGAAGTTATAAGGAAATGATATAAAATGAAACAAGTGAGATCAAACTGTGAATTTTGAAACTTCAATAGCAACTGTTTATTATTGACTTTTATTTCTCCTTTCTCTCAGCATTTCAAAATAGAGATTATCAATATAAATTGCCTTTAATTTTGCAATAATGCCCGTAAATGTTCTTAAAAATGTATAGCTTCATTCTTTTATAACCAATTGAAGAAACAACTGCTTTATAATACTTATAAAGAACTCATTAAGTAGTTTAAGATTCAAGCATATAAAGTGTTCATGTCTCCTTAATGATAAAGAAAATAAAATAGTAGTTGGAAAGAATGCAACACTTAAAACTAAAAAACACTGAGAAAAGAAATTATAAGGAGGAAAAACATATTAAATAAAATCTGAGAAATATTTGAAATAATGAAGTAGCCAATTTATTTTATCTATGCCAAGGATTACTTCCATTTCATCTTTCATTTTATTACTAAGAGGAGCTACTTCCTTTATATCCTAGCGATATCAGTGCTGTGTTATTTGACATAAAATCCATACCCATTGGAACTCTGTGAGCACTAGACACAAAGATGTTTCTGTGAACAACATCTTAAGATAAATGTAGTAGGAAATAATGACTTTCACACAAAGGGGTTTCTAGATTCTTTCAACATTCATTGATCTCAAAAGCAGTTTTCAATGTAATACTTTCAGCGATTAAAATATTTATGTTTTGCTACAAATCATTTTTCAACTGGAATTATAACATTTTCTGATAAAATGTTCTATTTTCCACTCCATGTTATCTTTAAAGAGCTATTGTTGAAATTGACTTTTTCCAGCATTTCAATGCCAGAAAAATCAAAACAGAAGCAAAATTTGCTTAGGATAAAAAGTTTTAAAATGGCTCCTTTTCTCAGGTTATGCAGAATTTCAAGCTACAGAAATACTCTCTCTCTCTCTCTCTCTCTCTCTCTCTATATATATATATAGTATTTATATATACATATATATATGTATATTACACTTCATCAAGGAAAAGAGAGCCTTTCAGAATACTTCTAGAAAACACCCATTTAACCACAGATAAAAATAAAATGTGCACAAACAAAGGATTTGGAAATATTAGTCAATACTATAAAATTTGTCATCATTCTTAGAACAATTAAGAAATTTTAAATTTCTACCATCAAGTCCATTAAACTATAACCACTGGACTCTATACATTTATAACATGTATCTTACATTTTTAATATCTCAGAAAGATCATGGTATAATTAAAAATTACAATTGTCTGAGTTACTAAAATTAAAGGAAGAAGTAAAATAAAGTTAATAAATGTTCATTAAAGGAATTAAAGACAAGCTATAAAAAATGTAGGAGAAAATAAGGCTCATGGCTATTGTTGCAGACATTTGTTAACCACTGGATTCTTAAGAGAAGACTAAATTTTAGAAATCTTCAACCTCAAGGATTATACCAGCAGAACTACATAGAGAACCATGCAATTGGAAGTTATTCAAGAATATTTCTTGACCAGAAAGATGATACAATGGTTTGCATGTGTGATTCCCAGTTGCCATCCTTAGCATTGCTTGATCACCAGAGGCACGATAAACTAGAAATAGCTCTTTGCATCATGTAGCCCAAAGATAATATATATACATATATATACATATATATACATATATATCATATGTCTCAGCCATTGTATCATTGTCATCATTACATTTATATTTTTATTCACAGTAATTTATTCTTCCTTTTGACCCTTTCATTTTGTGAAAAGAAAAAAATTAAAGAAAAATTAAAATGTCTCCTTTGAGCACACATTAAAGTTTCAGTGTGATGGTTAGCTCAAATATCTTCTACCTTAGACTGAAGCTTGTAAAAATTCCAGAGTATAGTAAAAGGTCTCCAAGTCACATTACATGTCCAGCCCATCAGATTTTTGATGCCTTGGCAAAAAGAGAGTTTCTCTGATTCTCCATCATCCACAGAGGTCGGAACACAGGATTCCTTCTCTCTCTTGAGTGAGGCGTGATATTCCAAGCATAGCTCTTTTGATTCCTCTTTGAGAGACCCGAATAGTCTTCTCATCCTGCTTTCGTAGGGCTCAGGTCTCTGAGGTGTATGTTAAATAGGGAGAATGGTGGAATCAAAGAGTTGTGCCTGGAGCCAGAGGTTCTTTGTCCTTTTAGCTATTTCTTTGATGCTCTTGAAGGTGTTTCACGCTGCTCCCTTCCTCCTGCGTAGTTCAGGTGCTAGGTCGTTCATCATGTTGAGACAACCACTGGACTAGAGCAGTTACCAACTGAATCCTACTGGACATCAAAAGATCACGTGGCCACTCACCTACAAGATAGTCAGATTTCTTCGTCATTCCTGCACAAATGGTTTGAGGCTCTTTGTATTCCTGGAGCAGTCAGATGCCACTGGGCTACACTGGCATGTGACAGGGACAAATGGAAACTTTACTGGCACCGGCTCGAGCAAATTGGGGAATGAAGGGATGTCAAGTGATCAAGTGATAGTAAAAAGTAGTTTAGAGTCAAAATCAATATGAATATTATGAAATAAATTCTTTTGAAAGCAAATGTTGAGTATAACTTTGTTAAATTGTTTAAAGAAGCAGATGACACTTCTTTTAGGTGCATAAAAGGTGCACTCCAAAGTAGCACCAAGTATTTCTATGAATCACCAACTCAACTAATTAATTTCAGATTTATTCCATTATTCTTAAACTGCAGGGTATTTCCTAACTTCCTTCATATTCCTTCCTTTATTCTTTTCCTTCCTTCCTTCTTTCTTTCTTCTCAGTGTTTTTGCCAATCTGTGCTCTCCTTTCCATTTTTTATACAAAAAAGATAAGAAGCTCTTTCTAAATCAAGGAATTGTTCTATACCTAAGGATCATGTGAACCATTTATAGAGGACAAATAATAGTTTGAGCTCCAGTGCCTTATTCTACTAGAAGGAGCTGACTAGTGGTGTTTGATGAATAACAATCATAAATGCATATACTGCAAGTTGAAATATAAGGACATGAATAGATCAGTCTAGAACATTCTTCTACAAAAGAGAATTATGGACTTTTTAAAATACAATGATTTTTAAATTGCATTATAGCTTATTTAAGATGGTTATAATTGCATTAAAATTTATGATACTTATGTACAAATTTACTGTAATAATTGTTATCATTTATGATCTAATATTTTGCCAAGTAGACAATGGTTATATCTCTATATCAGCAGGTTACATCTCTCCTATGAACTTTTCTCAATATTGTATTATCTTGTCAGGATTTACAAATATCAACATAAATTAATTATGATTTTAACATATATTTTGGATAAAATAAGCCTATGAAAGTCACACTTCAGTCCATAATTTCATTGAAGCTTCCAGTATACAATTCTGCAGTAATTCTCCAAAGTAATCTTCAAAGAGTGCAAGAATAATTGCATTTTATCTACTGTTAAACATTTTACAGACAGCAAGAGCTTGAAGTGTGATATTAACTTTTCATTGTTGCTCAAGCCAAGAACCCCAATTGCATATGATAAAACATCAAGAATACAATAAGGAGTTTTTCAACAATGATAACTAAACATAAATGTTACTAAGCTAGTTTTATGCATGAGATAATTTGTTATTTTAACATAATAGAGTCAAGTGAGGAATTCTGACTAAAATACTACATGTTTATTTGGAGAACAATCATAATTGATCTGATTTACAAAAAATTAAAATTTTTCTTATAATTAGTATTTCATGTCTCATTTAATTTATGATAATTCTATAGATTTAAAGCAAAAACTGATTCATATTATCTTACCTTGGTAATTGATAGGACACTTTTTAGAGGAGGAAGATAAGACAGATATTTTATATTAAATTTCCAATGATATATATTTTACTTAAGCAATTATAGGCGAGGAGTTATACTACAACTTTGTGAAGTCATTTACTCTAATTACAGTTTTGGCAATATCTATACCTAAAAAAAATTGCACTGGCAAAATTTAACTTCCTTGTCAATTTTTTTGAAGAATAGATAAATTTATGACTCTCAAAGCTTTGTTGAATGCATTATAATTTTTTTAGGAATCAAGACCAATATATACGAGTTATTCCCAGATCCTATACTGTAACCAATTTTGACTATAAATATAGAGATATATGAGAAATGCTACTAATTCTGTTTTGAGAAATCATGTTAACATGGATAATGATTATAGTTAGCTCAAATGGTTTAATCGCAATTCATATTGTAAGTATAAAGATCATTTGCGCATTTCTTATGAGTTGAACAAATCTAGCCAAAGTTACAAATTAGTCACAAATATATTGAATGGGTATGAAGATCTAGACTACAGAGAGATAGTTGTTACAGGAGAGTGGATCTTCCTGAGCTGGTGGATTTTTGAGAATTGTGTGAAAGACTCACACACAAAACCAGAAGGTTAAAAAATTAGAGTTTATTGTGTAGTTTAGAGTGGATGGGTCTGGGCCTTCCTTTATATGTGGATAACAACACTCATCTGGTCATGTGCTATTCAATTCTGTGTACAAATTCCTAAATTCCATTCCTTGCTGTATGTTCACCACCAGAGTATGATGACTTGGTCTGTTTCCTGTGCCACTCTATCCAGTGGACACTTTCTTAGTCTAAATCTTATTGGGCTTTTCTGGTACTCCACTTCCTATACTACCTTTCTTAGACTCCAGCCACTGCCATAAACTTGTGTGCAAGATTCCTGTACTCAGTAGCTGTCATTAGACCTCTCAACCCTGCCTGAATATGCCACCTACTCGGGCAAAGGCAAGTCTTACGTGATCCTGCAGATTGCCTGGACATATGGGGGTGGGGAGTGGCTAATGCCTCCCTTTTATTTACAGTCATCCATTATATATTCTGATTGGCTATCTTTTTTATGGGCAACACTTAAAGTGATGTGCTAAATTCACATGGCACTCTTCCTACTCTTCTGCTTCCACTATGACATACATTTCTTAATCGTTGAAAATGGTCTTTGTTCAAGGTAAAAAGTAATCAAATGAATTAAAAAAAGCAAGATGTCATCTGGCTTTAAAGATAAAGATCTCAAAAAGTGGGGAGTGGGTGCATAGAAATCTAGCAATTGAAGTAATAGGAACCATGTAGAAATAGTCCAGCAATCACACACATATAACATGTATACATGTATACATGTATACATGTATACATGTATACATATATACATATATACATATATACATGTATACATGTATACATATATACATATATAGAGACACACAAATATACACAGAGAGAGAAATTAAATGACTATTAGTAAAATAATATTTATCCATGTTTCTTCATAAGTCACTTGGGCTCAAATAGAGAGCAAGTAGAATTCTACTCAGTAAATACACACCAAATAGCATAACAAATACATAAATATTACCATTCCCTTATATGGGCTGTAATGGTCAATATAATTAGTGCCGGTTAAGGGAGCAAACATGGGGATGGGGGGATGATTGGGAAATGAGGGTCTCTGGTAGTGATGAGGACACACTGGTGGTGGGACTGGTGTTGAATGATAAATCTTTCTAACAACTGTATTGTGGAAAACTTTGTACTTGTAAATCACAGTGTTTAAATAAATTTTTAAAAAATTACTTAAATATTAAATTAGTATATCATATAGTACTGGAGATCCATAGTTTTTAGGGTTTTTGCATATCGAATACACGATGGACATCTTTCCAGGTTCTGCTTTGTGGGTGGTGTTGGAGGACAGGTTTAGCTATTCTGGGAGTTTTGTTGTTTTACCCACTCCCAGCTTAATCTACTTAAGTCAAGATTCATTCTAATGAGACTTCTCTTCTATGTAAACACTGCTGGAGGGTGTGGTAGTTACAGAAGTCACCTTGATTGAATAACTTCTGACTTATACATCTACTAAGACTTCTATGTTTTTTATATTGGGCACAGCTCCTCTTTATACCCACTGCACCCAGCATGGGACAGTTAGAATTTACCAGGAGACTACCACCCTGGCTACGCTAAGACTATAAGAAGAATATAGGAAGCATCATACTAGTTTGCTCTAAGCAGACGAGTGTGACCCTTTCAGTACACGAGAACAAGATACTCAGAATCACCCTGGTGCAGATAATAATAAGAAGAACCTTTGGGTACCATCTAGATTACATGAGCTCATGAAGTTAAGATGTATTACTTTATATCAGCCCTCTCTCTCTCCAGTGTTTTACGAAAGAGATAATCTTGGTAGAAAGGATTAGACCTTGGCATAAGCTTTGTTTATACCTGCAATAGGGTGTGGCACTACACTCTGGTTAGAGTTCTTTGTTGACATGATCCTCTGATCGGATTACTTTGGTGTATATAAGGGGGCTGACTTGAGGCCCCTTCACTTTTACCTTTTGGGCCTTTTGGCTTTTGGCTTTTTGCTCTTTGGCCTTTTGCTCCACCTTCTGGGTAGGACTCAGCTCGGGTGAGATCCTTTCTCTTTGGTGGGAGACTTAGGCTCTTTTGTATGGTCTAAGTTCGGACCAGAGCTAAAGTTTGTTCATTATATTGGAGTGCTATGGAAGAGCTGTTGTACTATTAAAAGCCATTTTTTGGAACTGCACAGGACTCTTGAGTTTTCAGCTGTTCTCCCGGCGTCCTCGGAGGCAGAAGAAAACCTCTGTCCTGACACTCTCGGGGACCCCGGCGGCGCCCCCCAACAGGTGGGATACTCTCAAACATTAGCCAAGCAGCACAAATGCTGACTGACTTCAACTGTGAATGTGGAAAGGTAGGTCTACAGCTGAATCTCAACAAAACAATGTTCATAAAACATTAAACTAGTTCCAGAGGCTCCGTTCACTCTCAATGTAACACACATCTCTGAATGCAGCAGTTATGAGTACCTCGGTCGAGAAGTCAACATGATGAATGACCTAGCACCTGAGCTGTGCAAGAGGAAGAGAGCAGCGTAGAACACCTTCAAGAGCATCAAAGAAATGGCTAAAAGAACAAAGAACCTCCGGCTCAGGGGCACATCTCTTTGACTCCACCGTCCTCCCTGCATTAACATAAGCCTCGGAGACCTGGGCCCTATGAAAGCAGGATGAGAACGCTATCTGGGTTTCCCAAAGAGGAATCAAAAGAACTATGCTTGGAATATAATGCCTCACTCAACTGAGAGGAGGAACCGGAGTTCTGAACTCCATGGATGATGGAGAATCAGGGACACTGTCTCGTTTGCCAAGGCATCAAAAATCAGATGGGCAGACATTTAATGTGACTTGGAGATGACTGCTGGACTAGAGCCATTACAGACTGAATCCTACAGGACATTAAAATATCACGTGGCCACCCACCTACAATATGTTTAGACTTCTCCGTTAAGACCATGAACAAACAAACAGTCTGAGGCTCTTTGTATCCCTAGATCAAGCAGATGCCATTGGGCTACACCCATATGTGGCAGGGACAAATGGAAACATACTGATGCCCACTCGAGCAAATCAACGAATAACAAGATGTAGTGACCAAATGATGAGATAGTATAAAAATAAAAATAAAGTTTAATAGAAAAAATACTATTTATGTGTCTTTTAAATAAACCCATGTGCATATTTTTTAAAGTATTTGAGATAGTTCACTTGATCACTTGAATCACGTTATTTATCAATTTGCTCGAGCGGGCACCAGTAACATTTCCATTGGACCCTATCACGTGCCAATGTAGCCCAATGACATCTGGTTGATTCAGGAATATGAAGAGCCTCAAACTGTTCCTTCAGGGTCTTTACAAGGAAGTCTGACCATCTTGTTGGTGGGCTGCCACATGATCTTTGACATCCCGTGGGATCCAGTCGGTAATGGCTCTAGTCCAGCCGTTGTCTCCAAATCGCATTACATGTCCAGCCCATCTGATTTTCGATGCCTTGGCAAACGAGACAGCATCCCTGATTCTGGAATAGCGATGGAGGTCAGAACTCCGATTCCTTCTTCTCTCACTTGAGTGAGGTGTGATATTCCAAGCATAGCTCTTTCGATTCCTCTCTGGGAGACCCGAATAGCATTCTCATCCTGCTTCGTAGGGCCCAGGTCTCTGAGGCGTATGTTAATGCAGGGAGAATGGTGGAGTCAAAGAGATGTGCCCGAGCCGGAGGTTCTTTGTCCTTTTTAGCTATTTTTTCGTGCCTTTGAAGGCATTCCATGCCCCTCTCTTCCTCCTGTGCAGCTCAGGTTTTAGGTCGTTCATCATATTGACTTCTCGACCTAGGTACACATAACTGCTGCATTCAGAGATGTTTGTTCCATTGAGAGTGAATGGGGCCTCTGGAACTAGTTCATTTGAGATAGTTAAACTTTAGAAAATAAGGGCTGATGAGGCTAGAACAGGGGATTACTAAGGATTACCTTGGAGGTGAACAAACATGTTTGATATCTGCCACTGCGTATGGTCTCCTGAACACTTCCAAGAGTTATCCCTGAGCACAGAGTCAGGAATAAACCCTCAACATCTCTGGGTGTAGCTCAAATAATATCCTTCAAAGGCCATACATATTAATATCAAAAATTTAAATTAGTCTAAAAGGTAAGTTTAATACATTATTAGCATTCCTAATAAAGTTAATTCCAGAGTTTGAATCCCTTATTTGAAAATTTCAAAAATTTTTTAAACAATGCAATCTTACATTTCAACAAATATTGTGCAACATTTTAGGGCATGTTGCTTTTATACTGGGCAGAAATTGCATGACATTAGCCATGTAGACAAAGTTTGAATCATACCAATCTAGATTTCTCATTGCTTTTTAATGTTATTTTGAAGAAATTTAAAACATCTGGAAATAGGGGCCAGAGCGATAGCCCAGCGGTTAGAGCGTTTGCCTTGCACACAGCTGGCCTGTGCCGGCCTGGGTTCGATCCCCGGCATCCCATATGGTCCCCTGAGCACCGCCAGGAGTAATTCCTGACTGCAGAGCCAGGAGAAACCCCTGAGCATTGCCAGGTGTGACCCAAAAAAGCAAAAATAAAAAAATAAAAATAAATAAAAAAATAAAACATCTGAAAATAAAGCTAAATCAAATATGTTACCTGAATTATAGTTGTACTATCAGAAAATTGGCAGTATTTATGCAGTAAAATGGTGCAGCTGTTAAACAAAAATGTTGCTGCCTATAAAAATATCTTTTCTATTCTACACTAATGAAACACAGCCAGTTTGTAATACATTTTGTGAATTGACTCTGAAGTGTGCAGATACATCAATCTAACTCACAGGAGAAATGTAAAGTAGTATTGGGAAATCACAAAACATAATTGCTAATCTTCACTTCTTTTTAAAAGAATCTTTTGCTTAATACTGATTGAAAGGAATTCTCAAAGGGTACTAAATTTTATCGAATATTGCAGGTAACATTTATATTCATTCTGAATATAGCTGAAATTTCCAAGGAGTGGTGGTGTCATTTTGAGAAAGCTTACTTTAGTCTGCTGCTTACTGCACTGTCGATTAAATTTCTGCCCTTCAATCTCTAAATCTCATTACCTCATTTATAGAAAGAAATAAAATCCAAATAAACAATCAGAGTTGGAAGGTAGATTGGTAGATTATTGCTGTATCAGAGGAATATGTACTTCCAAGTAACTATCATTCATGCTTCTAAGATTTTTCTGGAGTACATATTCAAGATTTAGCTCTTCAATCTTAAATGACACATCTGGGAAAAATTATTTTTAAACTGTAGCTCTATTTACTTTGGAGAGGAAATCATGATAAATAGAACAATAGATACATAGATAGTTACATGGACTGAAACACAGACATAGGGATACTGTGTGCATGTATATATAAGACCAACACAAAGGAAAGAAGTATGCATATTACAGGTGTATTACATGTGCGTGTGTCTTACAAGAACTTTTTCAGCAGAAATAAATATAACAAACCTTTTTATTCTTTCTTAGTACAATGTATATAATATAAAAAACTCTTATAGGTAAAGTTAAGATATTACTCCATGGTTTATATGTCTGTAAAGCCTAGAACATAATTACTGAATGAGTAAATATTAAGAAATATTATATAGGAATATTGCAAGGCCCCAACAGAGCCTTGCAAGAAGCCAGAGGAACCCCCCTCATCATGAGGGCCACCATTTTCCACATCTGGACTCCCACTCGTCAGAGCTCCACCCAGCAGAAGAGCTGATCACAAGTCCTGCTCGCGCGACCACTTTGCAGCTGTGCAGTTCATCAATAAATGCTTGAGTTTAGAGGTGACTACAAGAGTATCCCACCTGCACAGCAGAGCCTGGCAAGCTACCTATGTTGTATTTGATATGCCAAATACCAGTAACAATTATGGAACTCATTCTCATGACCTGATGGAATGGTTTGAGGCTCTTTCTGTTCCTGGAATGAGAAGATGCCCTTGGGCTACACTGGCATGTGACAGGATATATGGAGATGTTAATGGTATCTGCTCAAGCAAATCGATGATCAGTGGAAGAAAAGTGATACAAGTGATACAAGTGATTATATAGGAATAAATTAATCACACATATTATGCAAAGGAAAAGTGTTGCAGAAGGAACCCATAAAATGTATACATTCTAAGTGTGGATTGGAAACTTTGATACTAATAAGGTAAGTATCTATTCCAAAACTAAAATTCTAAACATTTTATTGGGGATAATAAAATTCTGATTGGACAAATCTGAACAATGATGTCAAACCTAATTTCTTTGAAACACTAACCAAACTTGATTTTTAAATCTAGGCACACGTAAATCCAAAGACAGAATAAGTCTAGCATAGTAAATATTGATATTTCCTTTATTTTCTGTTTTTCTAATTTATTATCTTATGGGGGCAGTTTTAGGAGAAGGGAATTCAGGAATCAGTAAGTCATACATGTTTCTTTGTGTCTTTTATACACTTGCCTTCTCCTTGAGCAAATTGTTCATCAATTTGCTCAAGTGGGCACCAGTAACATCTTCATTTATTGGGAAGGAAGTCCATATTGTTACTGCTTTTGGAATATCAAAAACACCACAGTTAGCTTGCCAGGCCATGACATGGCTCTGGATTTATTCCAGGGGGCCCAGTCAGCTGTCAGGCTGGAAGCATTCTTGTCTTCTTCCTTTTCTCCTCTTCAATACATAGAGTAATTTGTAACAGGACAGGTCTTCAGGTCCATTGAGTACTGGAAGAGGGTAGTAGGGTCAGGATGGGGTTTAGGATTTAAGTTGAGGTTTAACTTAATGGGAAAATCTGGTCTATTTCTGTTCTTGCATTGACCATCTGAATTTCTGGAACGTGACTGGTTTCTACTAATTTGATGTACTACACACCATGGGAAGAGCAGGTAGCAGCTCTGCCCCATGTGTCAGTGTCTCTGGGTCACAGCCGACAGCCCCAGAGCAGTTTGTGGGATGGTCCATTGGGTCCCCAAGGAGGGACAGAGGTGGGGGAGAAGGACCTCAGCTCTCCATCTCTATGGAAGCTGGATGATTTTAGACACTGAGACCCAAGTATCTGGGCTTGAAATATGCTCCTCTCTTGGGTGGGGCTCTGAAGAGCTGTGTAGTTCAGACATTGAAAATGCCTCCCTTTCTGGTGTGGGGATTTTCTCTGGCTTCTTCTGAAGGTTCTATTGGGGTAGTGAACCAGGGCCAGAACCCGCCTTCCTTCTTGAATGCTCATGATCAGAAAAACATGGGAAAAGCCCGTAGCAGATCTGCCTCATGTGTGAATTACACTGCGTCACAGCTGATAGTCCTGGAGCAGTTTGTGGGTGGGCCTCCCAGAAGGGACATAGGCGGGGAAGAGGGACTCCGGGTCCCTCTCCATGGAATCCTGGGGATTTTATTCCTATATTTATATATTTATATAATAAGAGTTGTTCCTCATTATCATTACTTAAGAATATGATCTCAGAACTTTTTCCCCAAAATCACATTTAAAATCAACAAACCCAAATATCAGTCACTGCAAGAATCTCACACCATATTTTCTTCCAGTTACTGCCTAATAAGTATATGTGGTGTATGTGCTTCATTTCGTTTTCTATTTTAAATATAGGATTAAATAGTTGTAGTTATTTTCTATCTTTGATTATCCTCATTGGCAGCATGAAGATCTAGAATTGTATCTGATTCCTGTACTCCAGATCTCTTATACTCTATTATTTATTCTTACTATTCCTCTCATACTTCTTGATAAATATTTTCTAATAACTCAGAGCCCATTAAATAAAATCTCTATCCAATAGTTTAGCTACAGAGTATTGATTTCAATTGAAGTTATATTTATATAGTTTATTACCTTTTTATAAATGAACCACACTGAATGTATTAAAAGTTGAGTATTTGATAATTTATGGGAAAAATAATTTCAAAGTTTGTTTACCTTCAGTTGTTTTCTTATTATTAAAAATCCTTGAATTCCTTAACCTTATACTCAGGTATTTTACAAGTTTACTTACTTGATTGTATAGTTAAAAATACAAATACTCTTTATAATGTGCATTATCAATGCCTACACTATATCTATTCTTAATTTTTTTCATCAAAACCTTGGTTTTACTTTTGCTTACTATCACTTTTCCCCCAGGTTTCTTGAGCAACAACCTGTGATGATTAGTGATTCTTCTGCTCTGTCCTCAGGAAAACTCCTAGTCATTCTCAGGTGACCATACAATGTGCCAGGGATTGAAATCAGGTCAGCTATATGCAAGTTAAGCACATTATCAACTGTACTACCTCTATGAATCCAGAACCTTGATTTCCTTTAATAATTAACTCTTAAATTTTGTTTTTGTCTGTTTGGATGGTGCATCTGATAGTATTCAGGGCTTACTCCTGGCTCAGGCCACAGAGCTCCCTCTGGAAGAGCTCTGAGGACCATATGTACTACAAAGAATTCAAACCAGGTTACCTGGATGGAAGGCAAGTGCCTTCTCTCTAGTCCAAGAATTCACTCTTTTCTTATGACCTATAATCTACATAGAAGATTTTGTTTAACCTGTAGCTCTGCTTGATCCCTGAATGCCATGTTTAGTAACCATCTATCTCACATAGGGAGTATTTTAGCATAACTGTGTATGCCCAGACAATAAATCAACCCAAAGTACACCAAACCCCAAAACAAACCTACATGTAAGCATGAAGTCACTAGGTCCACAGAAGATTACACACATGAAATAGTTTATGAATATTGTTAGAGGTGTTTGAGGAGATTCAACCCAAAAAGCAAGGAAATTGAGACAAAACTCAAATTAAAACAAAATTTCTTATTCTGTAATAAAAATGAAGAGAGCAAAAATCCTAGTGAATGGAAGAAGCTATTTGTCCATTACATAACATCTGATAAGGATTAATATCTGGAGATACAAAGAACTAATATATATAACTTACACCATAACAACAAAATATAACCTATTCAATAAGTGGGTACTTGTGATTAGATATCAATCTGGATGATTAGACATTTTAAAAATGTGCATCATCTTTTTTGGAAGTTTCTGTTGATTTCTTCTTCCCATTTTTGATAGGGTTGGCTGTTTTCTTCTTGTAAAGTTCTGCCAGCATGATATCCTCTAAATGTATGTATTGCAAGCCACAATTTGTAAGAGAAGGGAGAAAGACAGGAAGAAGAAGAAGAAGAAGAAGAAGAAGAAGAAGAAGAAGAAGAAGAAGAAGAAGAAGAAGAAGAAGAAGAAGATGATGACGATGAAGAATGAGGAGGAGAAGGAGAAGAAGATGGAGGAGGAGGAGGAGGAGGAGGAAAAGGAGAAGGGAGGGAGGGGGGGGGGAAGGGGAGGAGGGGGGGGGGGGGGAGTGCAGTGCCATGAGTAACCCCTGAGCGTTGCTGGGTGTAACCCAAAAAGGCAAAAAAGAAATCATCAGATTATTATAACTATGTGTGAAATAAAAATTAATTAATCATCAAAAACAAATCATTGGACATTTATAATAGAATAAAGTATTTGAGAATAAAAAGGTAAGTGAAGAAGATGTGTGGTTCAGGGAAGATGAATAAAATCAAATTTAGCTTCCACTGTGGTTGCAATAATAATGCTGCTCTTAAAATTCCAAGCTAGTCTCTCTTCCTGGCTTAGTATCCATTTCTTATTTTTTGGGGGATGCCATACCTGGCAATTCTCAGGGGTTACTCCTGGCTCTGCACTCAGGAATCACTTCTCGTGGTGCTCCGGGGACCATAGGGGATGCCGCAAATCAAACCCTGGTCTGCCTCGTGCAAGGCAAATGCCCTACCCGCTTTGCTATCGCTCTGGCCTTGTGTCCATTTCTTAACATCTTTGGGAAGTGTTTTTTCCCAGTAAGCCTCATCATGTTCTACAATATCACTGTGAGCCTCTCTCTACAGAACAGATGGGTGGCAGGAAAGATGCAGCAATGATTCACTACTTGCTCATATCCAAAGATGCTCTTTGAGTAGCATGTAAACTTATGATTCGATTAAAAAAATGTTGCCCCCAATAGGCAGCAACATATCAAAAGGCCTCTGAAGACTGAATAACCTGTGTTTGATGAAGTAGAAGTATCATTTATTTCTATAAGGGATAATGTTATGAGTAAAGGAAAATTCAAAAGAAAATTTAATATGACAATTGAAATTATAACTACTGAACCCCTATTTATATGTATTCATTTATTCATTTATATATAAATATATATAAAGAAATATTTTGTTAAGAGAAGTGGCAAAGTTTTCTATTATAAGAAATAAAATAACAATTATTTTCCAAAACCTGTTTAGTGGAGTTAAGGTAGCAATTTAAATAAAAAGGTGGACTTGTAGCATGTAGAATTCTCCTCCTTTAACCAAGCTATGAACTGCAGGCTGTCACTGCCAGAGGAGAAATAAAATAATTTTCTGGCTGTTTCTGTACACATTATACTAATTTAAACCATAGAACCTGAGACACTGCAGGAAGATGACTTGTCTGGGTAAGACGACAGAGCCTGCCTTGTCTCGTCCACACTCACTCTTCCCTCAGCAATGACCGGTTCTCCTCCCACCCATGTTCCTGTAGACAGTGAATACTGATCTGCAAAATCCGTCGGATCATGTGGTCCAAATAAGATACCAAAAATTGCAGATAGGAATTTCACCATCTTTAGGATGATTGTTTTATTTTTCCCTTTTATTTATTTTGGTGAAGTGAATAATTGTTTCTGATCTTACAAATTATCTGCAAGACAAAAGTGGTAAACAAACCCTTGGTGCAATGTTGAATTTACTTAACTTTAAGATAATTTCCCAGAAATTGGCTCTTTCCTTTCTCCTAGATTTCAGGCTAATGGCCACAATACCAGTTTAGTCACCAATGTGTTCACCACTACTGTCTTTACTCTAAATGCCACAGATTCCATCTCAGAAACTTCATGTATATGCCATTTCAAGGAAATCAAGCACAAATACATTCTAAATCTGGTCTTAATGCATGATTCAGATGAAGGTATTCCCTCAGAAATAAATAGCTATAGATAAGAGTACAATGATTCTCCATGAACAATCAAATTTGTTTTAAAATGAAAAACATACTTGGAATCAAGTATTTTTCAAACGAACTGTCACATTAACATCTTTAGGTTACTGCCTCAGGTACCAATTTTAGCCAATATACCCAATTCAAATTCAGAAAATGACAAGAATTGACTAAAAAGAAATTAGATGAGGAAAGTCTCTAAGACTTTCTAACTTCTTATTCTTTTCCCACGTGTTAGTGTGGAAAGATTAAAGTTATGTCATACTTAAAATCACTGTATCACTGTATCACTGTCTTCCCGTTCATCATCGATTGGCTCGAGCGGGCCCCAGTAACATCTCCATATGTCCTGTCTCATGCAAGTAGAGCCCAAGGGCACCTGCTTGCTCCAGGAACATAAAGAGCCTCAATCCATTACATCAGGTCATGGGAATGAGGTCTATAATTGTTACTGGTATCTGGCATATTAAATACGACGTGGGCAGATTGCCAGGCTCTGCCGTGCGGGTAGCATACTCTTGTAGTCATCTCAAAATCCAGCACTCTAAATGTGCATGTACACTATGTACACGTGTGCATGCATGTACTGTATGTGTGTGCATATATTCTGTGAGATGTGTGCATATATGTAATGTCTCATGTATGTATACTCTGTATGTGTGCCTGTATGTATACCCTGTAGCAAACTTAATATTACATTTATTTATTGAGGGATAATCCTTATGCTACCTGCACAGCAGAGCCTGGCAAGCTACCCGTGTTGTATTTGATATGCCAAATACCAGTAACAATTATAGACCTCATTCCCATGACCTGATGGAATCGTTTGAGGCTCTTTATGTTCCTGGAGCAAGCAGATGCCCTTGGGCTCTACTAGCATGAGACAGGACATATGGAGATGTTACTGGGGCCCGCTCGAGCAAATTGATGAACAACAGGAAGACAGTGATACAGTGATACAGTGAAGGTTTTGGGATACCCAAACAATCTAATAGTTGGTCTCCAGTAATAAAATAATAAAATTTCATGTCCTCCAGATGAAATAGAAATAGAAATAGAAGGAGTCATAACTACAAGAGACCTTATGAGTGGTATAGGTGAGAATTTCCTATATGGATATTACAAGGAGTAGGATAAAGTGTTCTAGAGTTGGGAAAGTTGAGTTGGGAAAGTTAATATTTTAAATACGTTCAATTCAAAACTTGAGTAGGAATGTAGTTATGTACAGTGGGTAGGGTATTTGCCTTGCACATTGTTGACCTGGGCTCAATCCTAGGCATCCTACTTGGTTCTCTAAGCACCACAAGGGAGTAAATCTTGAGAGCAGAGGTGTAACCTCTGAGGTTTGCCAGATGTGACCCAAAACAAAAATAAAACTTAGTCTTTATTATAATAGCTAATAATTAATTGAAAACATTATTTTTTCTATTTAGTCATTATTTGAATACTTTATACCCTTTCTGTCATTAGTGTTTTTAAAATATCTGGAAGTTGTTTATAAAATATATCTAAAATTAATTTATATATGAAAGAGGAGGAAACAGACATGGGGGAGGAGACAGACATGGGGCATAGCTGCTACTTGCTCTCCCTGTGCCCAGCCGCTCACAAGGAGCCCAGGAGAGATGGCGGGTACTAGCCCTGGCCCGCCAGCCCAGCAGAGCCTTGCAACAAGCCAGACGACCCCCCCACTCCATGAGGACCTCCATTTTCCACATCCGGACTTCTCTCTCATCAAAACTCCACCCAGCAGACCAGCCTATCACAGTCTGGCTCGCGCGGCCGCTGCGCCGCACAGTTCATCATTAAATGCTGGAGCAAGAGTATGCTACCTGCACGGCAGAGCCTGGCAAGCTACCCGTGTTTTATTTGATATGCCAAATACCAGTAACAATTATAGACCTCATTCCCATGACCTGATGGAATGGTTTGAGGCTCTTTATGTTCTTGGAGCAAGCAGATGCCCTTGGGCTCTACTAGCATGAGACAGGACATATGGAGATGTTACTGGGGCCCGCTCGAGCAAATCGATGAACAATGGGAAGACAGTGATACAGTGATGAAAGAGGAGGAACCTACTCTTCTTTAGTGAATATTTTTAAAAATAACAGTTATATATAAAATTTACTAAGACATTACATAATCTCTACATTTAATTTGTTTCAGCAGGTTGAAAACAGGAATAGTATGGTGTTACATAATAAGTACTATGTGCTATTTGTATTACAGTTTCAATGCATTTGTTTAATAAATGCCAAAAGAATTGCAAGCTGTTTAAAAAAACTCTTGTGGCTGGAGCGATAGTCCAGCGGGTAGGGCATTTGCCTTGCACGCAGTCAACCCAGGTTCGATCCCGGCATCCCATATGGTCCCCTGAGCACCGCCAGGAGTAATTTCTGAATGCAGAGCCAGGAGTAACTCCTGAGCATTGCCAGGTGTGACCCAAAAAGCAAAAAAAAAAATGTAAGAAAAAAACTCACTCTGAATTAGGATATTCTTTAGGTGTACTTTTTAAAATATAAAAAAGTAAAATTCTAGGAACTGTAAAAATAGTATAATGGGTAAGGCACTTGCATGGCTTGTGGTAAGACACTTGAATAGGCATATGGCAAGCAACTGAAAGGGAACACTTTAGGCAGAAAGTGCATTAGAGAAAATGCATATAGTTTATGAAGACTAAATGGATTCTAGGGACAGGATGCTCAATCGACTATGACATACAGCCAGGGATCCAAGGCAGAAAGATACAACAAGATTTATACTCAAATTTAACCCTAGGAAAAGGTGGCCAAAGAGCCTATGTTTTTTTTTTTGAGAACAAGATTATTGCTAAAGTTTTGACCACATACACCAATTCTGTATACTGCAAATGATGTTCTCAGGCTTTATGAATAAACCTAACAGTGAATTTTAAAGACAATAGGCTTCAAAGCTGTAAAGTTAAAAGGGGCTTCAAGTGTATAATTTTTTTTTAATTTTATTTCTAAAAACCAAAAAAAGAAAGAATCTAATGATAGAATATGAAGACTCCTGGAGAATACTGCCTTGACAGATGGTCTGGATTAGCCCAATTTGTGGGAATTTTGAGTCTTCAATTTCCATATTTACTGACTTCATATTTTCTTTGTTCAACTCTGAGTTCAAGATTTTTTAACTCTAAACACATACCTAAAATAATCATAAAATCAAAGGATAAAAGCTTACATACAAAACTGGTAATTTTCTTATTTGCCTAGATTATTTCCATAAATATTTATCACTAGCTTTATCACTACTGCCACTAAAGAGAAATAATATTATTTCTCTTTAGTATCAGTGAGTGCACATCATATTTTTATCAAAGAATAAAATATATATCACTCCTTTTATATTGTGTGAATATAGATATTTTCCTTTTGGAAGAAGGTGCTAAATAAAAGAAAATAATGTTTAATCTTTTTATTTGCTTCAATGACTAGCATACATATACTATATATGCACATTCTTTCTTACACCTGACAGGTGGTCCAGCTTATTATTTTTGGTTTCTGGTGCGGGGAGGGTTTGGGACATACTTTTAGTGCTCAAGGTGCTTACTCCTGGCTCTGTGCTTAAAGATCAATCCTAACACTAGTTGGAGGATTGTATCCGATGGCCCAGTTTGAACAGCATACACTTAGGGTATTTTGAAAGAATATTTTGTAGTTTATCAGTCAAAATTTAGTTTTCTGTTACCTTACCTTTCTTTGTTTAACTGTGATCTCACCTAGAAGAGTCATTTCACTAAAGCGATACAAAACCGGTATAAAAGATATAGGAATTTGATGTGATCAAAAAGTGCTTTAGGGAAGCATGAGATATTAAAATCCAGATCACCTTCATTGTCTATTCATGAGGATGAGGTCATCATTTTGCTACAAGTTTTCAAAGGATATGAGAGCTTTTCATTTTGTTCAATAAGAGATTAACAGGTTCAATTAAGTTTTTTTAAATATTGCACTAATTTGTTCTAGAAATATTTCTCTTCTAGATGGTGATGTATAAATTCTTGCTACAAAACAAATTACTATGATCTTAAAAGATTAAGCCAACGAACATTTATTACCATCTAATTTTCGCAGGATTATGTAATGAATTCTCTGCTTCGAGTCTTCCAAGGTTGAATAAAATCAGGGAGTTTGCTTGAGATAACTCCCATATCTGGAGTTCTGGCTGGTTATTATCTAGACTCCTGTGCCAGGTTTCAAGTCATTCAGGTGGTTGACAGACAGATCTAGGAAATGGATTTTTTTTTAGAGCTCAGACTTAGATTCATCTTCTTCGGCCTTTAACCCTTTTAGAATATTCACTGCAGTCTCTTCTATTCCATGTTATATAATCCTCCCAACTTTTCTGTTGACTTCTAGGTAAACGAAACACATGGAGTAATTCAGTCAGCAAAATGGACTCTTGTGATGCAGCACAACAATGAGAGTCAAACTATTACTTTTTCCATATTTTGTTGGACCAAAAGTAAATTAGCAAATTATTCGCACTCAAGGGATTTTATGTAAAGGCATGATATCAAGAGGGCAAACCATCTTAGAGTTTCTCTAGGACAGAAACATATGAGAAGCCAATATTGAAATAATTTGAAACACTAATTTCAATAATTTGAAAAGCCCCTCAAATGTTGCAGATACATTTTTTCTCCTTCATAAAATGACTTTTCTCTGTAAGGTATAATGTCTTTTAAAGTAAACTTCTGAACAATCTAGATAAAATTCTTATATATAAACCTATCATAGGGGACCTGACCGATAGCCCCTCGGGTGGGGCGTTTACCTTGCACTCGGCCAGCCTGTGTTGGCCAGGTTTGATCCCCAGCATCCCATATGGTCCCCCAAGCACCGCCAGGAGTGATTCCTGAGTGCAGAGCCAGGAGTAACCCCTGAGCATTGCCGGGTGTGACCCAAAAAAGAAAAAAAAACCTATCATAAAACTATCTACCGCACATGAAATCTTCCTAGGATAAATTCCTGGAATGATTCCCCCATTCTCAAGGAAATTTGAGAGTAGTTGATTTATATTCACTTATGAAAAATCGAAATGTGCAGTTATATGTAATGTTGTCTCCCAAAATTTCAACCTCAGTAATTTCCCCATTTGTTATATCCTTGAAATAACAATAAATAGTAAGAATACAATTAAGGTGGATTTTCAAAATCCAAAATTTTCTTCTCCAGAATCTAAACATTAAATGATTGGAAAGTTCCTCCTTTAATTGTAAATTTACTACATTAAAACTAAAATTCTTATGTCTGGAGAGATAATACAGTGAGTAGGATGCTTGCCTAGCATATGACCAACCTGAGTTTGATTCCTGACATCCCATGTGGTTCCCCGCACTGTCAAGAGTGATCCCTGAGCACAGATCCAGGGAGTAAACAATGAGCACTGCCAGATTTGGCCCCCAAAAAAATTAAAAGTAAATAAAAAAAGCAAACCAAGGAATTGTTTGATAGTTATCTAGATAAACAAATTAAGTGCTTTAGAGTATTATAAGAATATTTCTAATATTGCAAAGAAAGGTTTAAAGGAATAGATCAAAAAATGAAGGCAATATTTCTGAAAAACAGCAACAAGGAGTTTTTTCCCCACATAACAGAAAACAAATAGTGCCTATCATCATTAAGCCTGTGAGAGGATATAACGTTGGGTTCATAATTTGGTAATCCACTGAACGTTGTCATCTAACACCAAACTTACAAATGTCTTTATTATTATTTTTTTTTTTTTGCTTTTTGGGTCACACCCAGTGACACTCAGGGATTATTCCTGGCTTCTCAGTCAGGAATTACTCCTCCTGGCAGTACTAGGGGCACCATATGGGATACTGGGAATCGAACCCAGGTCAGCCATGTGCAAGACAAACACCCTACATGCTGGACTATCACTCTGGGCCCCAAACTTACAAATGTCTTAAAGAGTGATTCCTCACTAAAAAATAAATTCAGTTAATGATTACAGTTTAAAACTGCTTCAAGGACTCTTTTAGGTCTACAACTTAAAATAAGTATATGACTGCTGTTTTCCAAATATTAATAACAATTTCACTATTAAAGTGTCCCCATCCTTTAGAGCATTTCTTGCTTTTATCACTTGTCTTCCCATGTTCATCGATTTTTTCGAGGCGGGCACCAGTAACATCTCCATATGTCCTGTTACATGCTAGTGTAGCCCAAGAGTGACTTTTGCTCCAGGAACATGAAGAGCTTCAATCCATTCCTTCAGGTCATGAAAATGAGGTCTATAATTGTTACTTGCTTTTGGCATATAAAATATGACATGGGTATCTTGCCAGGCTCTGCTGTGCAGGTGGGATACTCTTGAAGTAGCCTCTCATCTCGTGCATGTATTGATGAACAGAGTGGCTGCTTTGAAGCTGCGCAAAACATCAAAAAGATCAGCTCTTCTGCTGGATGGAGTTCTGACAAGCTGTGGAGT
>JAJIBD010011503.1:0-64239 GCA_021461705.1 Cryptotis parvus
CCGTCAATGCTCAGGGGCTACTCCTGGCTCTGCACTCAGGAATTACTCCTGGCGGTGCTCGGGGACCATATGGGATGCTGGGGGATTGAACCTGGGCCGGTACAGGCTAGCCGCATGCAAGGCAAACGCCCTACCTGCTGGGCTATTGCTCCAGCCCCAAATGCTCTATTTTAATCTTAAAAGAACTATTCAGATTTTTATAAAAATTCCCATATCTAAAAATTTTTTTTCATGAATTAGATAAATGGGTACTTTTCACTTAAGAATAACATAATTTTCATTTAAGATAATAAGTTATGAATAATAATAAGTTATAAATCGCTCATAATATATTGACACACAACTCACTTCATATATATATATTCTGGTTTTCTGGAAATAGATGCTTTCACAAAATAAGATTTAGAGAGGGAAAAGGACATAAAAACAAAGTTCAGAAAGGGTGTGCATTGGGCTTCTTGGCCATCGTTCAACACACACCTCACATGGTTACCTTTTCAATGGTTCCAGTCATTGGGGCAACGGCGCCTCCCTGGGTTCCTGCTGAGCTCACCGGCTAAGTATTTAGGAACTGGAATGTCAACCTGAATACTCCCTTCCTACAAATAAAAGGCAAACATGATGAAAGCAAAAAATGGTGCTAACAAATATACAGAGGTATGTAATAATAGTTTTCAAGCTATTTGTGATCTAGTAATCATCTTTAATACCAGGATTCTAATCTAGCCTTGAGCGTAGGGGTACAACTCCTCTCATTTGGTTTTCCATTATAAAGGAGTAATGGATATAGACTTCATAGGGTTTAAAAGGAATGACTGTACACAAACTGTAGGCAAAGACAGATACCGCTCTGGGAGTTGGACCAATAGAGAGTAGGTAGGTCACGTCTGGGAGTGATTCCTGGTTGCAGAGCCAGGAGTAAGCTCTGAGCATAGCTAGCTGTGGCCATAAAATAAAACAAAACAAAATGAAAAGATACTGTCTGGAAGTAATTTTTCCTAGGTATTTACTATCAAAAGTTTAGTTTATGCTAGAACTGTTTTAACATTACACACACATATATGAATATATATACACATACATAATTCTTTAATCACCAGCACAACCCTATGAGGCTATCACTCTTATTTATGGGATAAAGTTCCTGAAGTCCAGGGTGTAGGGCAAAGATTTGAACCAAGGCAGTTTCTTCTTCTAGAACTTTCCATTGTACATACGTCACTATGGAAAGGAGTAAAATGTGACGATCCTTGACTCCACATTCTATTCTGAGTGTCTGGAATACTAAAGGCTGCTCATCACACGGCAACCAAGAAGATGGTTCCTAAATGTTGAGAAGATTCTGAAGAGATCTGAGTCTATTTGATATTTAGTTCCCTTTCTTCTGCACAGGGAGCAGGGCTCATGGGGCTGTGGGATCCTGCCTGAAAGCAATGGATTAGGAAACAAATTCCTAACCAACTCTCCACAAATACTGCTCAACGATTCTTTGACTTCTGGGAGGTCACCACTAAAATCCACTTACTTTCCTGCTGTTCACCTTCCCCATAATAAATGCAACATCCACAGACACCTCTCCCAAAGGCTACCCCCTCCCAAATCCCAGATTCCACATCACAGGAGAAAGGTGATTAGGGAAAAGAATTTAGGCATCAGGTCTCCAGGAAGAGTACTGCCCATTGAGTAGGGTGATGATCTCTACAAAGACAGAGAAGAAGGAAACTTGGAAATGGCAGAGCAGGGAGTGATATCTTTCTAATTACTTTCAGAGGAGTGGCCTGCTAAGAGATTTTTCTACCAATCCACAACAGTGTTATTTATTATAGAGAAATATTACCATAGAAAATAGGTAAATAGTGTTTTCCAGGATAATCAGCTTTGTTTTACTAGCAGCTCCATTAACAGAACATTTCAAGTAAGTGCAATCCTCCTCATCATAAAGATCACCAAAGACCTGGAAAGTTTTATCTTCAATCTAAAAAAAAATAAGATTTTTAATCTATATTGACACTCTTACGTGAATCAATAAAATCATAATCAATTATTTATTCTTAACAGTTTAAAAAAATAGGCAACTTTTTTTTAGAGCTATATAGGAATTTACCCTCTTAGATTTGCAAACAAAACATTCTAGCTAGAAACAGAAGTAAGACTAAAGAAGAAAAAGTTCTATAACACAGTCATAGTGCCATAAAAAGTGCTACAGCTAAAGGTTTACTTTAGAATGCTGGTAAAAATGTAAAACAGAAATATAAAGGCAAAATATTAAAATTCAATATAGCATTTTACATATTATTTGTATTTAGTTTTGAGTACCTAAAGTCAAATTCAGTTTTATCATGCTAAAGCCAGAAATGAGAAAAGCTTGGAGCACATCATTAAAGGACACACACACACGCACACACACACACAGCACACACACACACACACACACACACACGCACATCACTGTTTCACTGTCTTCCCGTTCATCATCGATTGGCTCGAGTGGGCACCAGTAACATCTCCATATGTCCTGTCTCATGCAAATAGAGCCCAAGGGCACCTGCTTGCTCCAGGAACATAAAGAGCCTCAAACCATTTCATCAGGTTATGGGAATGAGGTCTATAATTGTTACTGGTATTTGCCTGGCAAGCTACCCGTGTCGTATTTGATATGCCAAATACACACACATACATATTTTTTAATCAAACCAATATGTAGATCCAATTTATGTGTTTAAGTTATGATTATGAGATATGATCGATTAGCTGGGGCTTAACCACAACTTTCTCACTTGAAGAAAAAGCACCAAATGGCAGGTTTCATGCACATTTTTCAAGAGGGTGGACCGAAAATCATGGAACCTTACTGCTGCAGCAGGAAATACATTTCAACAATCTCTCTCACACACACACACAGACTCTCACAACTCTCTCACACAGACACACACTCTCTTACACACACACACTCCACACACAGGCTCTCACACACAGGCTCTCACACACAGGCTCACACACAACACTCTCTCACTCTGTCTCAAACACACACACACACACACACCAGTTATAACATCAGTTCCTATGATGTTAATGACAAAGTTCTTTTTTTTCTGGAGGGCACTGGTATGCTTTCTTTATTATTTTTTATAAGTATTTTATTATACCACCGTGAGACACACAATCACAAAGATGTTCATACAGTGTTCCAGCACCCATCCCTCCACCAGTGCCCATCTCCCACCACCAATGTCCCCAGTTCCCTCCCCTCCCCGTAGCCCGCCTACATGGCAGGTTCTTTATTTCTTTTCCTTTCTCTCTTTCTCTTTTCCTTCCCTTCCAGATTGCGGATTACAGAACATACATTAAAGGGTTGTCATGTGTATCTTTTTGCCTGTATTTAATGCTCAGTTCTAGGTTGGTATTAGTACTTTCGACAATTGTTAGCACACTGTTCTATTTTCTGTAATGACAAAGTTCTAAGGCTACTCTTTTCAAATATATTATCTGGGCTAAGGTGAAAAGGGTTACCCTACTATATTTATACATTTCCTTTTCATCTATCCTAAGTTAAATATGACATTTTCCTCTGTGTTGTAAGCAACTAAACCAGACATCCGAATGTTTGTGGAATTCTCAGGATAAAAGAAGTTAGACTTTGAATCATTTTTACTTAAAGATTTACAAAAGTACACTCTAAAAGCTGTGAATCCTATTTCATATGCAGGTTATATGAATTTGCAGTTTACCATGCACCAAAGGACAAGGTGGTTCCCAAACCAGAAGTAATAAAATGGATGACAGCGCCCACTTTACTGAGTAAACTTCCCATTTTTGTTTTTAATCTCACCGAACGAAAACCAAAGTGTTTCCAAGTGTTGGGAGAATAAAAGCGTATCATTGATGAAATCCATTTTAAAGGATTAGAAAATTTTAAGTTGATATTACAAATTTATTCTAATCTATTAAGCTGTACCTTAAGACAAGAATCTGGTTGCATCACACTGTTTCATTTACTTATTTGGGACCACACCTGGCTGTGCTCGGGGTCACACCTGGTGCCGGGATCCAAACCAGGATCACTGTCCGCAGCCTCATGCGAGAACAGTACTTGAGCTGATTGCCTATAACATCCCTTAGCCCTGCAGTATCTGTTTGTTTATTTGTTTTTAACTTGCAGAATTTCATTTTGTCAATGTGAGGGGCTATTTTCATCGAAGACTATTTTAAAAATGCCGTGGAATTTTCTAGAGAATGCAGGATGTGATACTGTTCTGCTCTGGCACTAATGGAGCATCTGGTTGCATAATCTTAGGTTTAAATGTTTGTCAGCTTGTCCTTCCACTCAACAACAACAACGGCAATAAACTAACTTGATTGAAAGGGCTGGAATGGATATTTCTCAGAAGGGGAGACACGGATGAGCAATCAGCACGTGAAAATATGCCCAAACATCATTTTATGGAAATGAAAAGTTTAACCAATACTACTTCATACCCATTAAATTGTTGTTATAAAAAAGTATAAAAATTAAGTACTAGCAAGGATGTGGAGGACTTGGAGACCTTATATATGATTAGCGGAGCTCTGACATGATAGCTTTTATAAGAAACAGTATAGTAGATGTCCAAAACATTAAAAATAATATGATATAGAAATTTCAGGTCTGGGTATATGCTCCAAAGAATTAAAAATAGTCTTGAAGGGAAATTTGCACATCCAAGTCCATAGTAGCATAATTTCTGATAGTCAAAAGGTGGAAGCTACTCAAAGTGTTCAATAGATGAATGAACAAAGTGGCTAAATATATACAATGAGGGTCAGAGAGACAGATAGTTCAATGGGCAGAGTACATGTTTTACATGAAGGAGGCCCAGGTTCACATGGTCCCTAAGAACTGCAAAGAGCATCCTGCAGGCACAGAATAGGAAGTAACCCCTGATATTCAAACAAAACACAGGGCTGGAGCGATAGCACAGCAGGTAGGGCATTTGCGTTGTGTGTGGCTGACCTGAGTTTGGTCCCTGGCATCCCATATGGAACTCTGAGCATTGCCAGGAGTAATTCCTGAGTGCAGAGCCAGGAGTAACCCCTGAGCATTGCCAGGTGTGGCCCAAAAAGCAAAACAAATAAAGAAATAATAAATAAATAAGAAGTGAATGAATGAATAAATAAATAAATAAATAAATAAAACAAAATGTACACACACACACAAGAATATCATTTAGCCTTTGGGGTCTTTGGACACATGCTATAATATGGAAGACCTTTAAAGACATCATACTAAGTGAACAAGGAATTACAAAAGGACAAATACTGAAAGCGTTGCAGTTATGTATGAGACAGGGTCTGGGAGCGGGTCCGTGGTTAAAAGTGCCTGCCCTGCAACTGTGAGTCCATGAGTTCAGACACTGTGTTTGCTTATTTCTTTCCATGATGCTGGAACCAAACCCAGATTGCGCATGTCAGGCAAACATTCTATGACTAAGTTATAGCCCAGGTTCCATGAGGCCAGGAGTTCAATCCCTGGCGCTGCCCACGCGCACCTGGGCAATACTAGGAGGCGCTGCTGTCCAGGCACTCTGGTGCCAAATGTGCAGCCTCCAGTGTAGCAGCCTGTGTGTGTGAGCACAACGCCTCGCGGGATCCCAGCAGGCCCAGGCAGGAGAGCCACAGCAGCCTACCGCGCGCTCCGACCAGAATGTGTGCCAGCAAGGCTGAAGAGTGCGACATTAGTGAGCATGTGAGCAGGAGCTCGGGCTTATGGCAGGCTGACATGGAATGCCTGGTCCTGCTGGCTCCCCGCGCCAATGGTCCAGGGCGGGAGCACCACCATGTGTGATCCCAGGTTATCACAGCAACAACAGCTACAAAAGGGATTTAAAATAGGAAATGGGGAGGAGGAAAGAAGAGAGAAGGGAAGACAATACAATAGGAATATGATGTGGAAGGGAAGGGAAGGGACGGAAAGAAAGGATAAGGGAATAAGAAGGGGGAAGGGAAAGATGGCGGGAATATGAAGGGAAGGGGACAGGAGGGAAGGGGACGGGGGGGGAAGGGGAGGGGACAGACAGAACAGGACGGGACGAGACAGGAACAAACCGGATGGGAAGATATCCAGACCAGTCAAGTCGGAGAGGCAGAAGGAGAATGGAGGTTGCCAGGCTCTTGTGGGGGGGTGTGGGCAGGGAGTAGCAGCTCGGGCTGATGGTAGACATTCAGTTTCGCACGAGGAAAGCCATGTTGGCAATGCTGGTCTGAGGGCTGGGCGCGAATGTGAACCTACTTACTGCCACTGACCTGTGCCCTGGAAACTCTAGGCTTTGGTGTCACGTTTATTTGAAAAATCTGAAACACTTGAAAATACATGCATTCAGAAAAAGAAAAGACAGTCTCCCTTTCATGTTCCAAATACAATAGATGTAACAAACACGGACGAAAGCTCTTAGGGGGTGTCTCAGTGATTTTAAGAAGTGGTCGAGTCCTGACCAGAAGTTGGAGAACTACTTTGCTTTAGCTAGAATCCAAGCACGAGGTTAGAAGCTGATGCGTTGCTCAGCTCAAAGCTTTCCCTTTTGGGCTGAGCTTTTACTTTTAAGGAAACCACAGTCAAATAAACAATTAGAAACTATATAGGGGTAATATCGCCACGCTAGGCTGAAGTAAAAGCACAAACAAATTCTCCCGACTATAGTTATAATAGCCTATGGCTTACGAGAACCAGAGTATGACAGATCAGATTTAGGTCCGAACTACAGAACAAAACCAAGGCTTACCTGCATGCTATATGACCCGTCATGGTTATACGTAACAGCTATGGCTACATCTTTATAGGAAAGGGGAAAAAATTAAAGAAAAAAAATTAGAAAACATTCTTTTTACACAATGCCTAAGACTCCGAAAGTCTCACTTTAAATGTAAAGATAAACAGCTGTTAGGAATATCAACATCTTTTAGCTCCCTGGAAATAAGATGAATTTAACAGACCATTTGTGGTGCCAGCGACTGAACCTGGTTGGCCATGTGCAAGGCAAGCTCCCTGTTTGCTGTACTACCCTCTGGGCCTCAGAAAGGTTATAGGACATTTGTTTTCCCCAACAAGAAATGCAGCAGAAATATAATAGAAAATGTAATAAAGTAAGAAAGAAAAGTTCTGGGTAAGTCCTAAATCTGCTGTTGTGTGTGGCAAGATCACCTCTTAGAGCTTGATTAAGTCACTTAAAATGAGTCTCAATTTTCTGATCTATTCAGGCCCATTAAGGCTATGAATGGAATAATGATAAAAGACACAAGTTCTGTGATGGGGAGGAAGCCCAACGGGCCAGAGCTCATGCTTCGTATGTGAGAGCCCTGCCTTTGACCTCTGCATCAGTGGTCTCACGGGTACCTCTGGGAGCACCTCTGGGACCCCAAGCAGTTTGCGAGGAGACCCCCAAGCACCACTCGACGTGGCCCCAAGTCCTTAAAACAGAGAAAGGTGCTTCATAAATAGCAACAAACTATACAAATACACAATATATTCTAATTATCGTGTCAATATAGAATTGGCTGAAGACTGTCCAATGAGGTGGAAACCGTTAGTTTTCTGGGGAGACACAGAGACCAAACTCATTTCCTCTGCTTCCTGACACTGCAACAATCACTTTGACGGGGTCACCTCAAATCTGTTTCCAAACCTCAGCCTTCCTCCACAAGTTTTCAGTTGTTTCAAAAAGTTGCAAAAATAAAATTTTAACTAAAGTAATACACTGAAAACACTGAAAGTTTCTGGTCCTAAATGTAACTACTATTAATACTTTAATGTGCAACCTTCTAGAGCTTTTATTTTTTTTTTTATTTTTTTTTTTTTGCTTTTTTGGGTCACACCCGGCGATGCTCAGGGGGTTACTCCTAGCTCTGCACTCAGGAATCACTCCTGGCGGTGCTCGGGGACCATATGGGATGCCGGGGATCGAACCCGGGCCGACATGGGCCGGCCACGTGGGCAAACGCCCTACCCGCTGGGCTATCGCTCCGGCCCTAGAGCTTTTAAAATATACAAACTTATTTTTCTTTGACTAAACTGGATAGTTACATGTTTTGTTGGCAGCCAACTTTTTATCCGCACAAGACATATTCAGCTACATTGTTCTTTCAGTAGTTGTAAGGGCAGACAGTTTAATAGTATTGATGAACTGGAGAGATGGTTCAACGGGGAAGACACTTCCCTTGCCCATGGCTGACTCTGCTTTGATCTCTGGCATCACAGATGAGTCCCCCAGCACTGCAGGGAGTGACCCCGAGCACAGAGCTAGGTATAGGCCCTGGACACAACTGGGCGTGGCCCAAACACCTTCCCCACCTGATGATGATAGTCAGCTCTCGGTAAGTGCTTGCTTTAAGTGACACAGAGTGCGAGATGCTTTGTATGTAAATACTTCATTTAATATCCACAACAAGCCAAGCAGAGAGTCACCACTAGCGTCCCCCACTTATGGCTGCGGACACTTGAGGCTTAGGGAGTATATAATCCATGCACAGATCACAGAATACAAACAGAGGCACAATACAAGCCACCGGCCAACCCCAAGGCCTGTATTGTTCCTACCACTGTCCAGCCCCATAGGACACAAGTGTCCTGTGCCACACAGCAAAATCCTCAAAAGAAAAAACAAAACAAAACCAGGCACCAAGACATTTCTTTTCTCTTTTTCTCAGGATAGCCATTCCTTTTTTTTCCCAAAAGCTTTATACTCGAGGTGTGGGTGAACTCCAATTTCCCCACCCTCTTTCTTGTCAATATCCTTAACCCTTTCAAAAGTAAGAAATCCAGTTACCTGTTTAATGACAGAAATATCAGCGGCCATTGCGGGGGAAATTCTTTTCTATATTAAAAGGGGGAGGAGTGAGTAGCTCCTTCCTGGGGGTGTCTGGTGACCCCAGCGGAGAACCTGAGCATCTTCCTGCCCATATTCCCGATAAGCTACGGGAGCTGGGTGTGATGAGGCGTAGGTGACACCTGGGCCCTGGAGGGCCCTACTCCAGATCTGGCTTCCTCCTTCAATATTGGTGTGATCATTAGGAAAATACTGAGCTGGGCTGGGGAGATGACCGGGCTAAACACCAGCTTTGCATGTGGGCGGTCGAGGTTCAACCCCTAGCACAGCTCTGTCCCCTGAGCACTACTGGGAGACACCTGTAAGACATTCACTCAGAGCAGCCCCTTGCTCACAGCTGGATTTAAGGTAGGAAGGCAGGCAGGAGGGAGGAAGGAAGGCAGGCAGGAAGGAAGGAAGGAAGGCAGGCAGGTAGGCAGGCAGGAAGGAAGGCAGGCAGGAAGGAAGGAAAGCAGGAAGGCAGGCAGGAAGGAAGAAAGGCAGGCAGGAAGGAAGGAAGGCAGGCAGGAAGGCAAGCAGGAAGGCAAGCAGGAAGGGAGGCAGGAAGATATTCCCAGAGCCAAGGTTGTGGTTTAAGTGCTAGCAGCACATACTTTGCATGCAAAAATCCTTGTGTTTGATGCCTGGCTCCAGTGACCCCTAACTACCAATAGGTTTCACCGTGGTTACCCTCCAACTCCAGCACTGCTGGCTCGACTAGATTCTGAGCACCATCAGATGAGGCCCATAACAGTTTCTAAAAGTTACTAATTCGGGCCGGAGCGAGCCCAGCGAGGGCGTTGCACGCGCCAGCCGGCCTGGGTCGATCCCCGGCATCCCATATGGTCCCCCAAGCACCGCCAGGATAACCTGAGTGCAGAGCCAGGAGAAACCCCTGAGCATTGCCGTGGACCCAAAAAAAAAAATAAAATAAATAAAAGTTACTAATTTCTCTGGGGCCAGAGTGATGGTACTATGGATAGGGTGCCTGCCTTGCACTTGGCCAACCATGGTTTAATTTCTGGAACCCCGTATAGTCCCCTAAGCCCCATTAGGAGTGATCCCTGAGTGCAGAGTCAGGAGTCAGCCTGGAGCACTGCCAGGTATGGCCCTAAAACGTAAATAAAATTACTAATTTCTCTACATCTTGGTTCTCTGTTAATAAAGCTGATATGAATGGTAATACTGGTATTATTGTTCCAAAAATGCAAATAAAATAGCCAAAGAAAGTACTTAAGTATAATATCTGACATATACACCAAGCACTCATTCTTAGCTATGATGATGATGATGATGATGATGATGATGATGATGATGGATAGAACCGGGTTCAATGAAGTGTGACTTCCAGTAAGAGAGAATATTGTTCAAATCTTGAATATTTACTTTAGATTCATTAACACTCTGTGCCCAAGGATTTCCGCTTGCCACAGTCCCTTACTTACTCACAGTCAATGTGGATTTGTATTCACTAGAGACTCACTAAAATATGTCTCAAAGTTGCTATATTCAGACTTAAAAGAAATCATAAAGGAGGCATGTGGCAGAGCTCAGGGGCCACTCCCGGAGGCTGTCAGAATTGAATTCAGCTCCCACACTCAAAGCATGCACTCTGGCTTCTTGAGTCATCTTCCTGACCCACATTGACATTTGTTTTTGAAGAACGATGAGATCCGAGTGCAGAACAACACTGCTGTGGGCTTTTCAATTCTGTTTATTTTTTAATTATGAAAAATTCCAAGAAACAGAGTATAATTCAAAACACTATTCAGTGCCTTGGCGAAGAACCGTGTCAAATAACCATTGGGTCATCAGAATTTTAATTTATGTACTCATGTTGTGGTGCCAAGGATCAAACCCAGAGCCGCCCACATGCAAGGCATGTGCTCTACCACTGAATCACATTCCTGGGCTTGGCGGCCAATGATGGCATGGCCCCTCTGGGTCAAAACAATATGCCAAATTCTTCTGTTTAATTCTGGCTGAAGAAGTCACGAATGTTTCTGTGGCTGCTACTTATAGTCAGAAAACAGACATCTCAAGTAAGACCGGGGTCAGAGAGATAGTACTGCAGGTAGAACACTTGTTTTGCATGTGGCCATCCTGAGTTTGATCCCGGCATCCCAAACTGTCACCTGAGCACTACCAGGAGTGATCCCTGAGCACAGAGCCAGGAGTAAGTCCTGAGCACCTTTGTATGTGGCCCCAAAAGAAAATCAAAAACCAAAAAAATAAAAGTCTTGAGTAAGATATTCCCAGATTGAGGAGGCTGCTTTTTTAGGGTGCAATGAATAAGGACACCAGCCAAATAGGAATGGGTGGGCCAGCTGAGCGCTACCATACCATGGGTTTTTACTAACTTTCAGCAGGAAGTCTGAAGGTTTCAGGACGTACCCACTGGACCTGATGTAATGAATGTGTAGGCTCAGGATGAATTAACTAAAAGACCACTAAGAACTCCAGTGAGCAAAGACTTTGTTAATACATGAGTACCTACATGGTTGACGTGATGCTACTCTGACAAGGGAGGAAGAGTATGTTGTCAGGACTGCCCCACCTGGTGGGCACACTTCTACACTGGCATTTCCACAACTCAGGGACGCCTCACCTGCAAGGCGTGCCCTCTGTTCTCACTGCAGCAGAAGGGACACTGTTGCCAGCTAGCCAAGACTGCGGTACCTTGGCTACACTGGTCCAGACCCAGACTGGTAAAATTCCTTCTGCCTCCTCTGACTTCAGCTACAATAAACCTTCTCCACAATGAACCCATTCCAGTTTGTTTGCCAAAAAAACAAACAAACAAAACCAAAGCCTTGGGAAGAGTGGTAAGAATGACGTAACACAGGGTCAGGAGCAGCCACTCCTAGGCCCTGAAGAAGGCGCCAGGCCTTCCAGGCCTGTTTTATCAGCCACAAGTGAGGTGCGACAGGGACTACCCAGAGCTGATGTAAAAACAAGAATTTACAGGTGATAAGGTACTTAATAAGTTGTGGCTTTTTCATGAACCACTTCAACAAAAACAATGCCTCAGTTGTTTGAGTACTCTCATTCTTTTTTTTTTTTTTTTGCAGCAGGGGTGGGGTGGTGGGGAGAAGGAAATGTTGGGTCACACCTCTTGGTACAGCTACTCCTACTTCTGTGCTCAGAGGCCACTCCTGCAGTGCGCAGGGTATGTGATGTTGGGGACTGAACGGAGGTCCGAGGCATGCAAAGGGTGAGGTCTTACACCCTATACTATCTCTCCAGCCCCAGACATTGTTCTGATTTAAATGTAATATATTCCCGCTGAAGAGAAATGACAAAGCAAAACAGATACAAAGAAAAGAGGGCAGAGAAAGGCCTCATTAAAAGCCATTCCAACATTAAATTCACTCCCATTTCTGGTCCATTTAATTTCAGTTATTTTGCTATATATGTGATTTATGACATCATTTTCTTTTTTTTTTGCTTTTTTTATTATACCACCGTGAAACATACACTTACAAAGGTGTTCATAATTAGTTCTTGGTAATACAGTATTCCAGCATCCATCCCCCCCACCAGTGCCCCATTTCCACCACCAATGTCCCCCCCCCCCTCCCGTCCCCCCCACCCGCCTTAATAGCAGGTACCCCAGTTTCCTCTCTTTCTCTCTCTCTCTCTCTCTGTCTCTGCATCTCTCTCCCTCTTATTTTACACATTATGGCTAGCCCTGCAGATATTTAGAGTTTGTCATTTAAGTCTCTTTTTGTATATTCAGTGGTGAGTTTTTAATCTGCCATTACCATTTATGACATCATTTTCTAAGAATATTTCTAAGATATAGGAAAAAGCATAAAGAAGAAAAATAAATATTACTAACGGTGCCACCCAAAGCCAACTCCATTTTATTACGTAGGCATGCTTTCCTCAATGCCTAGGCTAGGGATTTTGTTATTTGTTTGCTTGTTTGTTTGCTTTAGTTTTGGTGCCACACCTGGCAGTGCCAGTGTCAGGGGTGCCTAGTGAGCTCTGGGAACTATATGGGATGCCAGGGGATTGAACCAGGGTTGGCTGCATGCAAGCACCCTACTACTTTACTATTGCTCTGGTCCCATGACTAGAAATTTAGTTGATCCTGAATAGCTCTGATGATAAAAAAAAAAAAATCCGCATCAATGTAAAGTGATTGACAGTTCCCTTTTTAATGACATCACACTTACTGTTTGTGCCATCCCTGAGAGTCACGTTTCTGGTGTAGGAGAGGTTCAGTCTCCTTCCGCTGCTGGATAAGAACGGAGAATACTGATCTAGAAAGACAGAAAGTTCAAGGGGCAAATGTATGAACGTCAACTCTACCAGCATCCTAGCTTCCAAATAAACAGTGCAGAAGCCCTATGCTGACAGCTCAGACACGGTTTTCTTGTTCTCATCTTCCAAAATTTAAATCAGAAACAGACTTTCCCCACTGTCCAAAAGTAGAACTTTCCCATTTGGTGTGATCTGATAAGTTATTTTTGGGGTCTGAAAAGACTCAATTTTTTTTCCATATAAGTTAAATGGTAATAGCATTCCCGAAAATAACCGATCGAATTATACCAAACAGGAGGCGCTGTCACTTTGGGAGAGTGGGGGGGAAACCTGTACTTACATTTTCAACTCAGGAAATTCCATATGAAAAATCCTAGCTCCTCCTAGCCCTCCAAAAATCTGAGTATTTGCAGCTAAACCATCCTCTGGTGGCTTCCAATGCAGGCTGATCTCCCCTTTGGATAAATCAACTGTCTTACAGGCCACCAGATCTCTACCCCTTATTTTTCTTTCCCTGGCTTTTTTTTTTTTTCTTTTTTGGGTCACACCGGTGATGCTCCAGGGTTACTCCTGGCTCTGCACTCAGGAATTACTCCTGGTGGTGCTCTGGGGACCATACGGGACGCCAGGGATCGAACCCGGGCCGGCACAGGCCAGCCGTGTGCAAGGCAAACGCCCTACCTGCTGGGCTATCACTCCGGCCCCTGGCTTTTATTTTTTAAGCCATATATACTCCTTGTCCAGCCCATAGGCATGAGTGTCCAACCTTTGCTGGTCGATATCCAGGAGCTACATATAGCTGAATAGGGGAAGTGTTTTCTGAACTCATATCTGTGTTATACATTTAAAGGATAAAGGAATCAAGAGCAAGGAGGTATTGCATCCTGAAAATACTAAGGTCAGGCCCAGGAATACCACACAGGGCATATTTGATGCAATTCCTTTAATATGGGAGGATAGAATGAGGACAGAACATGAATCGCCTAAAGAAGTTTGGGGCCAGAGAGAGAGTACAGCAGGTAGGGCACTTGCCTTGCAAGTGATAACCAAGGTTTGATTCTTGGTACCCCATATGATTTCCTAAGTACTGCCAGGAGTAATTACTAAGTACAGAGCCGGGTGAGCCCTGACCATCACAAGGTACATTCCCCCAAGAAAGAAAGTAATTATGCAGTTTCCGTTTTTGTCCCCCTCCCCTCTTTATTGACCAGTGTTGAATCCAGGGCCTCACGCATGCAAGGTAAGTTCTCCACTGCTGAACTATTATCTCCAGCTCCAGAAGTAGTTATACACTTTGTGCTTTATGCATATATCACTTATCACTTGTCTTCCCATTGTTCATCGATTTGCTTTCGGCGGGCACCAGTAACATCTCCATATGTCTTGTCACATGCTAGTATAGCCCAAGGGCATCTGTTAGCTCCAGGAACATGAAGAGCCTCAATCCATTCCTTCAGGTTGTGGGAATGAGGTCTATAACTGCATGCATATGTACATGCATATATAATGTGCTTAAATAAATCCAGAAATTATTATAGGATCCCATAGTAATATAGGCTGGTCCGCCACCCCAGCAGAGCCGCACAACAAGCCAGATGACCCCCTGCCCCACTCCATCGGGCCGCCATTTTCCACATCCGGACTTCCCTCTTGTCAGAACTCCACCCAGTGACAGCCTATCACAGCCTGTCTCATCGAGTTCCACCCTGAAGCAGCTTTTTTTTTTTTTTTTCAATCCGGCCCAGGTATGCTGATCCAGAGACTTACAGACATGGGGCAGAGCTGCTACTTGCTCTCCCTGTGCCCAGCCGCTCCATGAGGCGCCCGGGAGGGATGGCGGGTTCTAGCCCTGGCCCCGAAACCCCAGCAGAGCCGCACAACAAGCCAGATGACCCCCCCACCCCACTCCATGGGGCTGCCATTTTCCACATCCAGACTTCCCTCTCGTCAGAACTCCACCCAGCGACAGCCTATCACAGCCCATCTCGTGCGGCCGCAAGCAGTCGCGCGGTTCATCTATAAATGCTATATTTAGAGGTGACTACAAGGGTATGCAACCTGCACGGCAAGCCTGGCAAGCTACCCGTGTTGTATTTGATATGCCAAATACCAGTAACAATTATATTAGTTCATTCCCATGACCTAATATAATGGTTTGAGGCTCTTTATGTTCCTGGAGTGAGCAGATGCCCTTGGGCTCTACTAGCACGAGACAGGACATATGGAGCTACTACTGGTGCCCGCTGAGAAAATAGATGATCAACGGGAAGATAGTGATAGTGATAGTAATATAGGCAAATACAATCATCCTGATGATAAAAAATTAAAAGAGATTCAACTTTTTTCTTCTATTTGCTGTAAAGTTCAGAGTTAGCTTGTATAAAATGGATCGAAAGCTCAGATTTGGCTTGTTTTAGAGGCAAGAACTTTGTAGTGGAGAACTGGTTGAAACTTGCTCACGCGATGAAAAAAAGAAGTAACTCAGCCATTAATTGTGGGTACCCGAGGGAATGTGAGTCTCCTGTGCTAGGAAGTTGCCACTAGTTTTGAGGCTACAATAAAGCAAGCCATGCAGGAGAGACAAAGAAGGGAATGAAGATGGGATATGGGCTATAAAGATGCACCATGACATTGTTAGTTGGTAAGTTAGAGCAAGGGTGAGGAAGTGTTTAGACATGATATGTGAAGTTCGTCTTCATTGGCGAGTCAATCACAGAGAAAAAGGGAGGCAGGAACGACTAAAGAAAGACAAGCAGGGGCTGGAGCAATAATACAGCGGGTAGGGTGTTTGCCTTGCACTCCAGCTGACCTGGGTTCGATCCCCAGCATCCCATATGGTCCCCTGAGCACTGCCAGGAGTAATTCCTGAGTGCAGAGGCAGGAGTAACCCTTGAACACAGGTAGGTGTTACCCCAAAAAAGAAAGAAAGACAAGCAGGTGAACAGAACTCTGGATGAGCCGAGGAAAGAGAGAGCATTGCTCACCTTGTGACTGAGTTCTGAAAGCGCGTCACACGGCTTTCTCCTTGAGGATGAGGCCCAGAGCTGCCTGGCACAGGAGCTCTTTGGCCACAGGCTTCCGACTGGGCAGCAGCTCCTCCCGGTGCTGGGGGATGAAATCGGTGTGCACGTGCCCAGCCTCAAACTCGGGGTGGCCAGCCAGGCTGAGCAGGAAGTCAATGTTGGTGTGCAAGCCCACGATCTAGGAAGAGAATTGAGTCCACAGTTTGGCGTGTGGGGAATCGAACACTGGGAAAACCTGTCCAAGGCATCTGCTCCTTCAGTGAAGGGCTCTGAAAGACAACTCTCTACCAAGGACAATGCTCAGACGGAAAATAAAAAACAACCGAGCAAAAAAAACAGGTGAGGAGCTGGAGGCGATAGTCCAGCATTTGCCTTACGCGCGGCGGCCCATGCCGGCCTAGGTTTGATCCCCTGGCATCCCAGCACCGCCAGGAGTAATTCCTGAGTGCAGAGCCAGGAGTAACCCCTGAGCATCGCCGGGTGTGACCCCAAAAAACAAAAAAAAAAACCCAAAACAAACAAACAAAAAAAAAACCAGGTGAAATGGGGTTCAGTGTGGGCCTTGCATACAGGGGCCCTGGGTTTAGTCTCTAAACACACAATCATAACTTTTTTAGAAAAACCCTAAATTTTAGTATCATAAAAATTATTATTTTTTTTATTAGACCACTGTAAGACATAAAATTACAAAGGTGTTCATAAATGGTTCTTGGTAATACAGTATTCCAGCACCCATCCCTCCACCAGTGCCCCAATTCCACCACTAATGTACCCCGTACCCTCTTGCTCACCCCCAGGCTGCCTCAATAGAGGGTAGCCCTGTTTCCTCTCTTTCTCTATCTCTATCTCTGCATCTCTCTCCCTCTTTTTTTATTATAAAAATTACTTTTGAAAAATCATAAAGTCAGCACTGGGTAGGAGCACTTGCCTTGCACACAGATAATCTGAGTTCAGTTCCTGACAACACATATGGACCCCTGAGTCTGCCAGGAGTGATCCCTGAGCACAGACCCAGGAGTAAGCCCTAAGCACACGGTGTGGCCCCCAAAACACAAAACAAACAAACAGAAAAAGAGAGGCTTCTTTAAAGTTTTCTTCATACATTATAATACAAAATTTACATGTTGGTAAAAATTTTAAGAAGTTATAAGAACTGGAAGTGAGGCTCAGTGCTAGAGTACATGCTTTGCATATATGAGGGCTCAACCCCTGACAACAAACACACACACACACACACACACACACACACCCCAGGAAAAATATCTATTAATAAATGGAATAAAAAAATATGGGGGGGTCAGAGCAATAGTACAGTGGGAAGGGCTTGCACATGCTGACCGGGTTCGATCCCGGCATCCCATATGGTCTGAGCACCACCAGGAGTAATTCCTGAGTGCAGAGCGAGGAGTAAGCACTGAGCATTGCCAGGTGTGACCCCAAAAAACTTAAACAAACAAACAAAGAAACAAGTAAAATCAGCTGAGTCTCAGCTTTATCCACTTACTCATTCATCCACACACTTATCACTAGCTCTTTACTTTCAGGTGACCTGGGTATCTGGATAGTAGGGACACAATGAAGAATAAA
This sequence comes from Cryptotis parvus, assembly GCA_021461705.1. Classification (NCBI taxonomy): domain Eukaryota; kingdom Metazoa; phylum Chordata; class Mammalia; order Eulipotyphla; family Soricidae; genus Cryptotis; species Cryptotis parvus. The sequence goes on from JAJIBD010011503.1 coordinate 17,714, forward strand.
ACAAACGAAGTTCTTGCTCTCACAGAAGCTGGGGAATGGTAACAAACATACATATCTAATAACGACAACAAGGACTATGAAAAACATTCAGGCTGGCTAAGTCCACCTATTTAAAAAGGGTGGGCCAGGAAATACTCCAAGGAGCTGGTGCTGACCACCATGCCACTAAATCATGTAGGTGAAGAGCATTCTGTAAAACACCGAACAGCTGGGGGCCAGATGTGTCTGAGGAACGGTAAGGGGCCAGGGTAGCCTCACAGAATCACAGTTAAGTCAGCTACAATGCTATAATTTTAATAATAATTGATTAAAGGTTAAGTAATAATAACAATTTATCATATGCCAAATTATAATTTATCAAAAGCTAATAACTCTTCCTATGATGCTCCATCCACATGGTATGGAACTTAGTGCCCCAAAGAAATTAACAGGCTACAGAAAAGGCACAAACTCTATCATAAGGATGAATCGGAACATGGCTACCCTCTTTCTTTTGGTTTGCTTGTTTTTGGATCACACCTGCCATGCTCAGGGGCTTACTCCTGTCTCTGCACTTAGGACCTGATGGGCTCAGGGGACCATATGAGGTGTCGGGATTGAGCCTGGGTCAGCAGTGTGCAAGGCAAGTGCCCTAGCCACTAAACTATCTAGCTCCAAGTAATTACTCTGTTTGGGAGGAAAAAAAATCTGTTTGTTGTAGGCACACAAGGTAACTGCTCTTTACATTGAGGCTAACTGTTTTGGCCTTTTTTTCTAACTGAAACCCAGATATCTTCATCTCTCTTCTAACCCATGAGAAACCCCATCTAAACTTCTCTGTAAAATATGGACAAATGGTATGATGAAGATGACCCAGGCAAAGGCTGGGTCATTTAAAGCTGGCTAAATCCACTGAAATAGTTCAGTTGTGGAAAAACAGGGAGGTTTGGGGTCATAGGCCAGGCCCTGGTTGACTCACATTGTACTGGCGAAGGCTGTACCTCAGTTTTGTCAAAGCCGCCTGGCGATCTTCAGCCCAGACAACCAGCTTTGCGATCATGGGGTCATAATGCACTGAAACTTCATCTCCTGTAATGGAAACCCCACAGCAATCAGTCAAATCAAAATTCAAACTGAGGAGAGCATGCCGGGCCTCAGATGCGGCTGGGGAAGCTGGAACTTCGGCTCTCCCCAGGCTCAGCTGACCATTGGGTCCCCAGGTGGACAGATGGGTTTTGGGAGTGGGCCCATCACCCTCTGGGGGTCCTGGAAGCAGCCGGATGAGACTCGCCCACCACATTAGCCGCCATATTCGCTGTCTGGACGCTGACCATGAGGCCCCTAAGTCGAATGGCCGCTTGCTGCCTTGAGGTCCATCAAACTAGTGGAAACAGTTATGTCCTTTAATGTACTGCATTCTACGAGGTGTAGGAAAGGTAGGCGGGAGGGAGAGATAGAGAGGAGAGAAAAGATATACAGAACCTGCCAAGTAGTTGAGGTGTGGGAGGGGGAGGGAGGTGGGGGGACATTGGTGATGGGAGATGGGTTCGGGTGGAGGGATGGGTGTTGGAACATTGTAGAACCAAAACTCGACATGAGTATCTTGCAATTGTATGTCTAAAAGTGGCGTAATAAAATTTGAAGGAAAAAAAATTAAAACTGAGGGCCAGGAAGATAGCAGAGAGGTTAGGGCACAGGTCTTGTATCCTTCAGACCTGGTTTCCATGCCTTGCATAGCATAATGTTCCCCGAGCATCTCCAGAAGTCAGTCCTGATCACAGAGTCAAGAACATCCCACATCACCTCTGGGTATAGCCCCCTCCTCCAAAAAACAAAGATTGCACCACCACCCCCAGACTGTGGCATAGGGAAGGAAAGGGAAAAAATAAATATTAAAAACACACACCCTCCTCCCAAATTTAAAGGGATAAATTATGACCAGCTGCACTCTGCTGGGACCTTAGGGATGCTTCATGCTTAATCCTCACCAACTCCTGCACGATAATTTCACTGCCACTTTATTTATGGGAAACTGAAGAGGAGCTTGCAAATTTGTTCAAAGTCTAAGGCAGATACAGTGAGTCTTGGATAGCTGAGCCTACTGTAGGCAATTCAGCCACACACAGGCTGGTTTTCCCCACCCTATGTTCTCCTTCACCTTCTTTTCTCTTTGCAGAAGTCAGTATAACTTCCCTCTACAATTTCAGATCATCTTCACTTCTGTGTCTGGCATTCCCCGCCCTCCAACTTCTCAGTTTCACCAATAAAATAAGGCGATCACTTCTCTATCCTGGAGAAACTGCTGAGAGGACTGATAACAAAGTGCCAAGGGTCACACCTGTCAAAGCCAATAAACAAAGGGCAGCGATCACTACTATGACAGTCTAAGTGAACAAGAACCACATGCATGCACCTCTGTCTCAATGGCTAAATAATGGTTCAAAGGATGTGGACTCTCAGAATGAATATTCCAAAGAGATTTCTTTGCTTTAGCAGCTCACTTGAACTTTGTTTTTTTTTTTTTTTTTTGGGGGTCACACCCAGCAATGCTCAGGGTTACTCCTGACTTTTCACTCAGTAATTATTCCTGGCGGAGCTTAGGGGGGCAATGTGGGATGCTGGGGATCGATCCCAAGTCGGCCTCATGCAAAGCAAATGTCCTACCTGCTGTGCTATTGCTCTGGCCCCGAGTCACTTGAACTTTTGGAACCCCAGAGTTTAAAACCAATAGGACCAAGGGGTTGGATTAGTATCCTTCATTAGCCCATCAGTCCATCCTTGCATCCACTTAGCTACTTGCCCCAACTCACTTCACTCACCAACACATATTGAATCCTTCTAGGTACAGATTTGAACAAGGTGCTGCAAATATAGCGGAATGCCTGGTCCTTCCCTTCACAATCTAATGGGGAACTAGACAGAAGCAAAAGAGTTGTGTAAATAGAGCAATGCCTGAAGAATGAAAGAGGAGCTAGATCCTCAGTATATGTGTTGCAAACCACAATGAATAAAAGGAGAGGGAGAAAGAGAGAGGGGGAGAGAGAGAGCGAGAGCGATAGCGAGAGAGAAGTGAGAAGTGCCTGCCATAGAGGCAGGCGGGGGTGGGGTGGGGGAGGAAATCTGGGAACATCGGTGGTGGTAAATGTGCACTGATGGAGGGATGGGTGCTAACACTGTAAGACTGAAACTCAATCATGCAGCCTACAGTCCTCCTGAAAATTCGAGGACTGTAGGCTGTAGGCTGTCCTCTAGCAACCAGATGCCAGAAGCTCTTCCAGATGAGCTATCGAAGGGGGGTACGTTGAAACTCAATCATGAACAGCTTTATAATTGTCCATCTCATGGTACTATAATAAAATGTGTAACAAAAAAAATAAAAAGGAAGAGGGGCTAAAAAACAGAGAAGGAGGGTTAAGAAAACTTCACAGATTAGATATATCCTACAGGCTATGCTGTAAATCTACTGTCCTTGGAATTACATATGTTTTCCTTTGTGAACCCTTATCAAATAACATTGCAATGGTCAGGGAGACGCAAGTCAAAACAGCAATGAGATATTATCTCACACCACAGGAACTGGCATACATCCAAAAGAACAAGAATAACCAGTGCTGGTAGGGATTCTCGTTCAATGCTGGTGGGAATGTCAACTGGTCTAATCTTTGTGAAAACAATAAAATCATTCCTTCAAAAACTAGAAATTGAGCTCCCATTTAACCAAGGAATATAATTTCTAGGAACACACCCTGGGGATCCAAAAACACACAGCAGAAACATCATCTGCAATTCTGTGTTTTATTCACAATAGCCAGAATCTGGAAACAACCTGAGTGCTTAAAACAGATGTCTGGATAAAGAATCTATGGTACATCTACACAATGGAATACTATGCAGCAGTCAGGAAAAAATGAAGTTATGAAATTTGTCTTTAAATGGATGTATGTGGAAAGTATCATGCTGAGTGAAATAAGTCAGAAGGAGAAGGGCAGATATAGAATGACTACATTCATTGGTGGATTTTAAAGAAAAATAGTATGAGACTATTAGTATGATCCAGAGTCAGGGATGCTGTCTCGTTTGCCAAGGTATTGAAAATCAGATGGGCTGGACACGTAATGCGATTTGGAGATGACCGCTGGACTAGAGCCGTTACTGACTGGATCCCATGGGATGTCAAAAGATCACGTGGCCGCCCACCTACAAGATGGTCAGACTTCTTCATCAAGACCCTGAAAGAACAGTTTGAGGCTCTTCATATTCCTGAAGCAACCAGATGCCATTGGGCTACACTGGCACAGGATAGGGTCAAATGGAAATGTTACTGGCACCCACTAGAGCAAATTGATGAATAACGGGATGTCAAGTGATCAAGTGAAGTATGAGACTAATATCCAAGGCCAGGCAAAACGGGCTAGGAGGACTTGCCAATGGTTGGAATCTACCACAAGCATGTGAGGGACAGAAGTTAGGTAAGATAGAGAAGGATCGCCACTAATAGTTGGAAATAGTAATACTAGACTAGAACTGAGTATTGAAAGTAGGTCAAGGGATATACAGGACAATCTTTCAGTGTCTGTATTGCAAATCAGAATGTGTGTGCACGCACAAGCACGCTAAGAGAAATGGGGCACATTCATGTTGGGAAATGTGCACTGGTGGAGGGATGGGTATCGGAACACGGTAGGACTGAAACCCAATCATAAACAGCTTTTGTAATGGTCTACTGCAGTGATTCAATAAAATAAATTTAAAAAAGTTACATTGCAATGGGGGCCACAGAGATAGTACAACATGAAGGGGGGCTTGCTGTGCATGGTGCCAACTCTGGTTTTAGCGCTGGCACCACCTTATGGGCCCCTGAGCACCACCAGGAGTGACCCCTGAACACAGAGAACCAGAGTAAGCCTTGCACACCGCCAGGTGTGCCACGTTCCTCCCTAAAAACAACCAACCAAACAAAAAACATCGTCAACCTTGTTTGTACCACAATTTCTTCCTTCTCTAATGCAAATATCCACTTTTCCTTCTAACATGTTCTACTGTTTAAAACAATCATGAATTCACAAATCTTGCTGTGACTTATCAGAAGGCTCAAAAACACTGCAGGCTTATCCTCTTGAAGTCTATAATTATAGACCTCATTTCCATGAAGTGAAGGAATGGATTGAGGCTCTTCATGTTCCTGGAGCGAGCAGTTGCCCTTGGGCTACACTAGCATGTGACAGGACGTATGGAGATGTTACTGGTGTCTGCTCCAGCAAATCGATGAAATCGGGAAGACAAGTGATACAAGTGATCCTCATGAAGAAATCCTGATTCTGGGGCTGGAGTGATAGTCCAGCGGGTAGGGCATTTGCCTTGCATTTGGCTAACCTGGGTTTAATCCCCAGCATCCCACATGGTCCCCAGCACCACCAGGAGTAATTCCTGAGTGCAGAGCGAGGAGTAACCCCTGAGCATCGTTGGGTGTGACCCAAGAGGAAAATAAAGAAGAAATCCTGATTCTCATTTTGTTCTCAAGACCCCACACGGTCTGTTCTCAGCCTACGTCTCTAGCCACCTCTCTAGCGAGCCATCGCCCTAACCCCCTTTCTCCAGCCACATATTTCCTTGTGATTCTCTGGACACACCTTTGACTCTCCCCTTTTCTTTGTGCTATGAAATGGGCCCATGCAAGATTTCCTTTTTAGAAGTGCGTCCTGCTGACATGAGTTTTCACAACCTTTTAGTTTGAGGAGTTGCTATGCTTCATCCCTCACCATCTGGGTGACTCCTCTGGGATCAAAGGCTAAAATGGCAGAAACCAGTGGTGGCCTAGAGTGGGGACTCCGGAGCCAGACAGTCTGGATCTGACCCTTGGCTCCCCAGGTGACCTTGGGCATGTCACTTCACTTTTTATTTTATTTGTGCCACACCGGTGACACTCAGTGGTTACTCCTGGTTCTATTAGAAATTAGTCCTGGAGCACTTAGGGGACCATGAGATCCCACGTGGATGTGGGTTGGTCGCATGTGAGGCAAACAGGCAAACATCCTACTGACCTGCTGTACTATTGCTCCAGCCCCAGACCACTTAACTCTTTTCGTTTTTTGTTTTTTGCTTTTTTGGGTCACACCCAGCAATGGGCTTACTCCTGATTCTGCACTCAGGATTGCTCCTGGAGGTGCTCAGGGGACCATATGGGATTCAGGGATAGAACCTGAGTAGGCCATGTGCAAGGCAAATGCCCTACCTGCTTGTACTGTTACTCCAGCACCCCGCTTAACTTTTCTGTGCCCTGGTTTCTTTGTCAAAAACCAGGGATTATTATAAACACCTACTTAAAGGGTAGTTCTTGTAGTTTGTTTTATAACATGAATGGAACAGGAAGGGGGGTCAAAATGAGTGAAATAAGACAGGAGAAATACAAATATTAAACATTTCACTCATAGGTGGGATAGAAAGAAATGCAGCAAGGAGACAATGCCCAAGGAAAGCCAACCCTTAGGTGCTGAAAGAGCAGAGAAGCCCAGTGAATTCAGCGGTAGAGATATGGGGAGTTTGGCACTGGGTGTGGTATGGTCACCCTGTCCCCCATAGTATGATCATTGGTAGTTTTATAAACCAGCAGTCTCAATAGAGATTAATGAGATACTAATCAAATCCTTTATTTGAAAATGGTAGACATTTCCATGAAAAACAAACAAAAACGAATGTTTTTTATAAACATTAATATATAAGAATTATATAAGAAAACATATAAATATATTTTCGTCTAAATATAAGAATGCACAAAATTTTTTGAAAAAAAAATTTTGAAAAAACTCAGACTTGGGCCAGGGAGCGTCAGGGAGGTTGAACACATGCTCTGGATGGCAGGAAGGCGGGGTCTGACCCCTGGTACTGCACAGCTGCCTGAGCGTCACTGGGTGTGGCCCGTTAACAAAACACCACACAAAACGCAGACTTTCAGGTTGTTTTATCTTGTTGAACTATGCCCAGGGCTTACTCCTGGCTCTGTGCTCAGGCGTCACTCCTGCCAGGACTTGGGGAACATATGCAGTGGCAGGGATCAAACCTCGGTCAGCCGCCACGCCAAGGCCAGTGCCCTACCTGCCGTACTGTTTCTCCAGCCTCAGACTCAGCGCACTTCACTTTACCTTGTCGGACCCCAGTTTCAATCCTAGTGGAAAGGTCGGCTTGAGGGGTGGAGAGATGCACTAGCGGCCCAGCCCCGGCATGAAGTTATTGATAGGATCTTCTGCATATATCCGAGCTTCAAGGCATGGCCCTGTAGAGTTATTTCTTCCTGCCTCAAAGGAATCTTCTCTCCAGCTGCAACCTGGTGAATATAGAAGAAGTGTGAAAAACCACCTTAGAGCACCTCTGAGGCTTAGAAAGCTGATGGGCTTGTCTTTTCCACATAAAATGTACATTTGCATTTTGTAATAAATTCAAATAAGAAATGATTGTCAACCACCCACTGCAGCACTGAGCATCAGCAAAAATAAAATCTTTCAAAGCGGATGCAGTGTAAAAGAACGCATGAATTACTGTAAGCTTCCAGATTTTTAAGATAGCGAGCAGATAAACCAATGGCTGAATTATAATAATCAGGGTTTTTTCAATTTGATCAAAATTAAAATTTCTTAACGGTAAGCTACTTTCTGTCTCCATTGCAATATTAGCATTCAGTTACCCAAATCAAAAAATTTTATAGTAAATTATTGGTCTCAGTCTTTGCTGGGATTAGTGTTCCACAGCTGGGCTCCAGTGTGGCATTAGTCTGGCAATTTTTTTTTTAGCTGCATCGCCAAGTGAGAGGAGAGAGAGGAGGACGGGGCGATTTTTCAATTTGACTATGCGTATGTATAGAACATGACACCAGATTGCCAACATCACCGTTCTAGATCATCACAAAATCACTGTTATTTGGGGTGTTAGGTACCAATACAACAAACCTCGCTCTTCAACTAGCATAATTTGGAAAAGGCTATTGGAGGATTTGCTGTGCACTCTCTCACTTTACTCTCCCCTTACATTCTCCTTCAAGATGAGAAAGGAACAACCTGAGAAAGCAGAAGATGGGAGGGGGGGAAAGAGGGGACACTCTTCAGTACTGAGCCAAAACAGCAAGTGTGAAGCAGGCAATGGTTCACCTCTTTAAGTCAGTCAATAAGGAAATCCAGGAATCCTTGTAGTTAGGAATGAATGAAAAATGGTCTCAACTGAAGCTTTTTAGGAACGGCATTTCAAACCACTGACTCTGCACCAAACTGCCTGGGTTCAAACTGTCTCTCTCTCTCTCTCTCTCTCTCTCTCTCTCTCTCTCTCTCTCTCTCTCTCTCTCTCTCCTCTCCTCTCTTTTTTCCCTCTCCCTCTCCTCCCCTCTCCTCTCCCCTCCCTCCCCTCTCATTACATAGAGACTTTGGCAACTTTCTATACCCTTGGTGCTTCAAAGAGGAGTGACTGGCACTTAGTAAGCTCTGTGTCAGTGATAGCTACTAATTCATTACTTTCCTGGTTCTTTTCCTCTCAAAACAGGGGCTACTCTCAGCAATGCTGTTCTGATGGTTTTGTACTCAGGAGTCCAAGAGGGGCTGAAAATTTAACCCAAACATGTGCTTTGTCACCTGAGCTATCTCTCTAGTCTTAATATTTTATCCTTACCCTATAATAAAATTCTCTTGAAGGCTTTAGTAAAAAAATATCCTATATGCTTTATATCCTGAGTCCACACTCCAAGATGTGATCTTATTTCTACTGTCCAGCCGTTTCAGCTTGACTTCTCTTTGCTATCTTCTGAGGCTGGCTAAGCCCAGAAGACAAATATCCCCAGCGTGCTCTGTATTTGGAAATCTGTGCCATCTGCATTCTCGCGGGCTTTGACACTGATTTGCTGGGTCCCTGGACCCTGAACATTCCCATCAGCTCTGCCTGGACACCGTTAGACAGCTGGACGTTTGCTCCATTGCACCCTTATTCTGCCCTTGACTCCAGAGGTAGCTCTTGGCGCTTGAACACGTGACACACCAAAAGATTTCTTCTCGAAAGCCAGAGTCCAAATGCCTTAAAGGTACTGGGGAGATGGGGCGAGTGGTAGAGCACTTGGCCAGCACGTGTGAGGTCCCGAGTTCCATCCCCGCAGTACCTGTCTTCCCCCGCCCACCCCCAGCCACACTGCCAGCTGCACAGAACTGAGCACCACCAGGCGGAGGCGGTGGGGGGAGCGTCCTGCCTCCTGCCCGCCCTTGGAGAGTGGACCCTACTTAAAAACAAAGACCAAGTGTCTTGAACTATCTAAACGAAGTCCAGTAGTGTCCCACTGTTCTAGAACCCCTCTGCAAGTGCGATAAGCCCATTTCTCTCTCTAAAGAGCTGTCAACGGGTAGTAAAGAGGCGTGCTCTGGGCTGGATTTCACACCCGGCACGTGGTGGTCAGGGTTCGATTCCCTGGCAACACTTCGTCCACCGAAGTGGTGAATGTCAGCACTGTCGGGTCCAAGCAGTTTTGGGCCAAATATCACTGGGAGTGGCCCCCTGGGCCCCCAATAACTACTCGGGTGACTCCCCAAATCCAAACACCTTCAGAGCTCTTACAATTTATTGAGTCACAGAAATAACCATCATTCCTTAGTGTCCGAAAGCTTTATCTTTCCTTCATCCCATATAATTTTTTCATCCTCATGATTTCAAGACTGATAACTCCATTGAGCAACTGCTTCAGAAAAAAAAAACCCAAAATTCTCCTTTGCCATAAATGCTGGAAATAAAAGCACTGGAAATAAAAGCACTCTTTCCAGAAGTTTCTAATTCCATTTAAGTTTTCCTAAGACTAACACTTAATAACTTGGACACCTGGTTTTCACTAGCTATTGAGATTTTCATCAGGGGCTTAGTTACAAATATATTTTGGCTCTATTAAAAGAACTTATCTTTCCTGGGCCGGAGCGATAGCCCAGTGGGTAGGGCATTTGCCTTGCACGTGGCCGGCCTGTGCCGACCTGGGTTCAATTCCCGGCATCCCATATGGTTCCCTCAGCACCGCCAGGAGTAATTCCTGAGTGCAGAGGCAGGAGAAACCCCTGAGCATTGCCGGGTGTGACCCAAAAAAAAAAAAAAAAAAAAAAAAAACTTATCAGTTGCAAGTGACCAGCAAAAGGAACATCCTATTACTGTCCATAAAAATGCAGAAAAAACAAAACTACCAACAAAATCAAGACGAATATTACAACATGGAAAAATAATTTAGATCCAAGATATAGAAAAAATATTAAAAAAATAAAGAACATTCAAACTTCCTCATTGTTTTTTAAGTCTAAATAATAAGTCAGCTAAGGAAAATCTACCGTTTCAATGAAAGAACAAAAACGGGGGCCGGAGCGATGTTCCAGTGGGTAGGGCATTTGCCTTGCACATGGCTGGCCCATGCTGGCCTGGGTTCGATCCCGGGCATCCCACATGGTCCCCCTGAGCACCGCCAGTAGTAATTCCTGAGTGCAGAGCCAGGAGAAACTCCTGAGCATTGCCGGGTGTGACCCAAATAGCAAAAAAGTTAAAAAAAAAAAAAGAAGAAAGAACAAAAACGGGCTAGAATGATAGTACAGCTGGTAGGGTGCTTGCCCTGTATGTGGCCAAGCTCGACTCAATCCCTGGCATCTCATACAATCTCTAACTACTGCTAGAAGTAAAAGCACCGAACACAGAGCCTGGAGTAAGCCCTGAGCACTTACTTCCAGGCATGGCTCCAAAACCAAAGGGAGAGAGAGAGAACAGAAACAGACCATGACTAACATTAGAATAAATATGCTTTGGCAACTGATTTAGGCCAGTATTTCTCAAATGGTCTATATTAGAGGAACAGCTATAAGGGAGTGTGGAGAAGGCCCAGTGGCCCAGGCACCTGCCCTGCAAGAGGAAGGCTGTGCATCCGAGCCTTATGGCCACCTGCATGGGCCAAGCATGGTTCCAGGCACAGTGAGAGATTTCCAGCCACACCACAGTCAAATATGTACAAGCCCGTAACCAGTGTGTGACCACGGGCAAGCAGCGTGGCTCAGATTATATGAGCATGGCACCTGGTGCGCAATTCTGACGTATAATCCTAGAAAGTGTGAGCACTATGATCAAGCATGTATGCAGCCCGGCCACTGTGACTCAAACATGAAAGGGGAAAGAAAGGAAGAAAGGAAGAGTGGCAGGCTCTCAAGTTTTGTAAAATACAGTGAGCACATTCCAGGCCCATCGTAAAGACTCAAAACTTTTCTAAACACTTGCCCGAATGGCTACACATCTGTCCCACCACGGGCCAACGCGTTCCTAATAAGCGCCTGCTCGCAGACTGCTCTGGGGTTAGCTTCATTCCAATGGCTCTTCATCTCCAGGCCTGCCGTAGCTCATTTCCCCATGGGTAGCCACCTGCCGGCCTCTCCAGCCTAAGCATGGCCTGGACCAGGAATGATGAGGCCTCAGGAAGATCGGAAGCTTTGGGGAGTGAGCCAAGGGGGTCAGGGGCCAACGGGAGTGGCAGCAACTAAGTCGGTGGCTGCCTCAGGGAACTGGGGGGTAAGTGACAGATTAGGACTGAACCCATCAAGTGACAGCACTGTCAAGGCCACAATTATAGCGTCACCTCGAAGCTGCCCATGTTCCAACACTCATCACAACCACCAAGAATTTAGGCCCAAGTGACACCTTCCTTAGGAGAACCGAAAGTAATGGACTCCAAAGGCTGGTCCTTAACAGAAAACAAGTGTCCCCACCCGGGCTGCCACTCCACCAAATCGGTTCCTGTGATCATCTCGGTGACAGGATGCTCCACTTGCAGCCTGGTATTCATCTCCATAAAGTAGAAGTTGTGCTGTGAATCCATGATAAACTCCACAGTTCCTAAAAGACAACACACAACAGTTGGCATTTCCTTGGTATAGGATCAGGAGCAAGCGGAAAGCTCCAATGTTGACTCATATTTCATCGGGGGTCCCATTCGATGGTGAATCCTTTGCATTTTTATGAAAACAATATTGCTGCAAAAAATTGAGCAATAGAAAATTATTTCTAGAATTCTGCACAAATGGCACGATGCAGCTGAATCTGCCCCAGCTAGCTGATGCTAGCTGACCCCCCAATTATAAATTTTTGGGCAGTTTGCTGTACAAGTCCTTCTACTGGCAGGCAACCCACTGAGGATCTGCTTAGCAAGACCCCTTCCATTACGTCTTATCTACTGGCATTCTATTAAGCATTTACTGATGAACTTCAGCGCATTTACTGAGGTTCATCAGTAAATGCACAAGATGAGGGCCTACTACTGACAGTGTACCATCTACATGGCAGAGCTTGGCAAGTTACCCGTGTTGCATCTGATATATTAAAAACCAGTAACAATTATAGACCTCATTCCCATGAACTGAATGAATGGTTTGAGGCTCTTCATGCTCCTGGAGCAAACAGATGCCCTTGGGCTACACTAGCCTCGACAGGACATATGGAGATGTTACTGGTGCCCACTCGCGCATGACAACCCTTTAATGTATATGTTCTGTAATCCATAGTCTGGGGGGGAAGGAAAAGAGAGAGAGAGAAAGGGAAAGAAATAAAGAACCTGCCATGGAGGAGGGCTGGGGAGGGGGGAGTGAACCGGGGACGTTGGTGGTGGGAGATGGGCACTGGTGGCGTGATGGGTGCTGGAACACTGTATGACCAAAACCCAAATATGAACTTTTTAATTGTATATCTTTGTAATTGTAAAAATAAAATTTTTTTTTAAAAAATCAATAAACAATGGGAAGACAAGTGATACAAGTGATTCTATTAAGGAAAATTTTCCTCACCTTTGTAAGGTCTAATTTTAGATAATATAATAGGGTCATTTTAATCACAGGTATGCTGAGATTTTTGCAATGGAATCTAATTGTGTAAGCACCATAATGAAAACACAAAAATTTATATATCCTAAATGTTCACAGGTTCTATGTGCTTAGTCCCTGTCTCAAGCCCTTGCTTCTGGGCAAGCACTGCTCTACTTTCTCTCAGAGTTGTTTCAAACGTCATCTGGATGAAACCCTATAGGTTTTAGTGTTTCACTGAGGGTAAAGTCCATTCCATATAATGTAAAGCTGCTTTTCAAACTAGGGATGAGGATCCACTTTAGAGGATTACTGAAATGTAGTAAGGATTTCCAGTTTCTAGTTGAGATGGAAAGAGCTTACAAGTCACCACTATTTCCTGGTATGAAGTAAAAAACTGAACAAATAACTTAAGAATCTCACTTCAGGTCTTCACAGGGAATACTGGAGAAAAATCCCCTGAATTTCCAGCAGAGGGGAAAAGGAACCATTTGAGGGATCCCAGAGTCTGTACTTAAGATAGCCAGAGTTTGAACTCATAGGGTCTTATCAATGATCATTATTTATTTATTTATTTATTTATTTATTTATTTATTTATTTATTTATTTTGCTTTTTTGGGTCACATCCAGTGATGCTCAGGGTTTACTCCTGGCTCTGCACTCAGGAACCACTCCTGGCAGTGCTCGGGGGACCCTATGGGATGCCGGGGATCGAACCCAGGCCAGCACAGGCCGGCCGCGTACAAGGCAAACACCCTACCCGCTGGGCTATCGCTCCGGTCCCTCAATGATCATAATTTAAGGGACTAACATACACAGCTCTTTTTCAGTTATACTTTTATACCTCAGAAAATAAATCAAAACCGAAACCAAACCAACAGCTACTGGTGAGGTTCATAGCTAAGCCAGGAGGTTGCCAAAAGACAGATTCAATCACAAGGCTGTAGGATGCTTCCTCCTGACCCTACCATTCCATCACTAACAGACCCTGTATCAGACATAATTTTAGCCACCACATCTTGCCTGGATACTAGGAAAAATAATGACAAGAAATGAAAAGGACCAAAAAATGTTTGAAAAGACTAAGAAAACATAGACTCAAGACATACGTTAGGGTAGGATTGTTGAAATGATCTAACCAGGAACCGAAAAATGTTTTATTAATATGCTAAGGGATACAATGAGAAAAATGGAGAAAAAAATGAAGAAAAAACAAAGATAATCAAAAGAACTGCTAGAAATAAACAGTGCAACAAAAATAAAAGCATCTGGGCTGAACTCATTGAACAAACAGACAAAGTCCAGGGGGGAAATCTTTGAGTTGGAGGATAATAAACAGAAATTTTCAGAGGGCGTAAGAAAAAGAATGTAATACAAAACTTATATCGAAAAAAGGTGCAATGTGCACATAATGCCGGAACACCAGGGGAAGGGGGCAAAAGGAACGGAAGTAATATTTGAAACAATGCCTAAGAATTTCCCTCACGTAAATGTCAGATTCCAAACTACACCTCCAAGAAAGCTCAGAAAGTTCTAAGCAAGATGAACACCAGAAAAACTAAACTTAAACATATAATTTTCAAAATAATAATTTTTTTTTCTTTTTGGGTCACACCTGGCGATGCTCAGGGGTTATTCATGGCTCTTTGCTCAGGAATTACTCCTGGTGGTGCTTGGGGGACCGTATGGGATGCTGGGAATAGAACCGGGTTGGCTACATGCAAGGCAAACGACCTACCCGTTGAGCTATCACTCCTGCCCCAATATAATAAAATGTTTTAAGGGAAAGAGTCCTGAAAAAAAAGATAAAACCAACTCACCTGGAGAGAAGAATGGACCCAGCGTGGATGGCGCTAGCATAGACGCAGCCACCCAGGATCCATCCCTGGTATTGCACAGGGTCCCCTGAGCCCTGTCAGGAATAATTCCTGAGTACAGATCCAGGAGTAAGCCCTGAGCACCACTGGTATAACCTCAAAATTTTTTTTTTTTTTTTTTAAAAAAAAGAAGAGGTAAGAATTATGTCTGGCAACATAATGAAAGTCAGCCTTGACACAAAGATTTGGGAAAATAAAAAAAAAATTTAATCTGAATTTTTTAGAAACCATGCAAGCAAGAAGAAAGTGGAACAAACATAAATACGTGAGACAAAAGCACACTGCTGGGCCCATACAGTGCCACATCCCCGCTCCCAGCACCTAAGGCCAGGCCTGTACTGCAGGGTCCCTGAGCACCGCAGGGGGAGCTCCTCGCTTCAGAAAGCTTAAAAATAGAACCGCAAAGAGAAAGAGATGAACACCAATGCAACTGGGTGCTTTACCACCCCTTGTAAGATACGGACAGGGCTGGAATGACAGTAAAGCAGGCAGGGCGCTTGCCTTTAAGCGGCTGACCTGGGTTCAATCCTTGGGCATTTCATTGTTGTGCACCAGGAGTGATTCCCGAGTGCAGAGCCAGGAGTAAACCCTGAATACAATTGGGTGTAGCTCAGAAAGCAAACAATAACAACAACAACAACAACAATGGCGACAACAACAACAACAACAACAACAAGACTAGACAAATTCAACAGGGAAAAACCCATAAGGACATAGGTAAACCCCCAACCACAGTAGAGAATCTGGGAAGTTTCTATCTAGATACTTAAAGTCTACTTCATCCAACAATGTGCCATACATAGACCACAGTCAGGGCAGTGAAAGAGCATTCATCAGGGTGGTAGCGAGAGATCAGTGGCTAAAAGAGGCTGCCTTGCAAGCATGGGGCACTGAGTTTGATCTCCGGTATCACCCATAGGTAGCAGATATCCACAGGCATCATCTCTGGTGTCACTCACAGAAAGCAGACATGTACAGGCATCGCCCACAGAGTCACCCACAGACAGCAGATATGCACAGGCATCAATCATCCCAGTGCCACCCACAGACATCAGGCGTGCAAGGCATCACCCTTGTCACTCCGATGGCAGACATGTTCAGGCATCACTTCCGGCGTCACCCATACACAGCAGATACGCCAAGGATTGAACAAGAGTCGGCAAGTGCCGGCAAGGGCCCTATCACTGCCTTATCACTCTGGGCCCTGAATAAAGGAATTTGAAATAAAAACGCAAGATACCATCTATGTTATCCTCCAAAAGATAAGTCAGTGTAAGTATAACAAAATATGAATGTTATCATCAGGACTTGGGACACTGGTGATGGAGTAAAGGGAGATTAGCTAAGCGGAGAAACACCAAGGACTGAAGTCATAGATAAGAAAACTCAGTGCTGTCGGAGGTATTCATTCTTCGCAGCTTGGCCTAGAGGTTTAATACCATTTCAATTAAGATCTCAGCAAGCTATTCCACAAATATAAATAAGTCAAATCTAAAGTATATGTAGAAAGATAAAACACTCAAAACAGACCATCCAGCTTTGAATAGTAACAAGCGTTGAGGTTAAAATCATTCTACTTCAAGTCTCACCCTAAAACTACAGCAATCAAGACAAGGAAGCACTGGCAAAAGAACAGATCACGGGGACAGCTCAGGGTCCAGAAATAGACCAACATAAATAGAGCCGACTTATCGTCCACCGAGGGGCAAAGCCAGCACAGTGGAGCAAAGGGAATCTTGTCTTCCCCCAAACTTCCCACCGCTGTTACTCCTGTAATGACCGCACGCAGTTGGCTGTGGTGCTGGACATTTTATTGTGGTGCTTGCAGGGCTTGTATACTTGGTCATGGTGCTCGCATCCGTTGGAAGTGGGTGGGCTGGGGAGGGGCTCCCAAGCAGTGCCCAGAGGCCCGGAGCCTGAACCAGCTCTGTGCTCGGGTTCAGTGCTAGGCCCTGAGGATGTGGTGCAGCTCAGCGCTGAGGTGCTCAGACAGTGCTCGGGACTCCAGCTTACACCTGGCTATGGTCAGGTGGCCACGTGGTACTGAGGATCGAACCCAGTTAGAGCCCCTGGCATATACTAGCTTGACACTCTGTGCTCATGAATTTTTCAGCTGCGGTGCTGGCTGTGGGTCACAGCACTAGGCACACATTTTGGCTCCAGTGCTCACTAGGGGCTGCAAGCTTGGTTGTAGCTCCTGCAGATGTTTTGGGTGTGGTGCTCGCATACAAGAAGAGGTGCTGGCCTCCCATCCAAGTACTAACCAGGCCCGACCCTGCTTAGCTTCCGAGATCAGACGAGATCGGGCGCGTTCAGGGTGGTATGGAATACTATGCGGCTGTCAGAAAAGATGAAATTATGAAATTTACCAGCAAATGGATGGACATGGAGACTATCATGCTGAGTGAAATTAGTCAGAAGGAAAAGGACAGATATAGAATGACTGCATTCATTAATACGACATAGATACCAGTGTTTTACTAAATGTGGGAAATGGTAATGGCAGATTAAAACTCACCATTGAATATACACAAAGAGACTTAAGTGATAAACTCTAAATACCTGCAGGGCTAGCCACAATGTGTAAAATAAGAGGGAGAGAGATGCAGAGACAGAGAGAGAGAGACAGAGAGAGAAAGAGAGGAAACTGGGGTACCTGCTATTAAGGCAGTATGGGGGTGGGCGGGAGGGGGTGGGGTACATTGGTGGTGGAAATGGGGCACTGGTGGAGGGATGGGTGCTGGAATACTGTATTACCAAGAACCAATTATGAACACCTTTGTAATTGTATGTTTCACTGTGGTATAATAAAAAATTAAAAAAAAAAAAAAGAAGAGGTGCTGGGATGTGGTGTGCCTAAGATCGCACGTTGGTTGCTACAACCAGGACACAGAACAGTGCAGCCACTGAGCATGAGCTCCCAGAGGTGGAGAGGCGACAGGAATCAAAATTACAGTCCCAGTGGCCACACACTTGCAAAGCAGGTGCTCTACTGCTGGCTAACTCCAGATCTTTCCAAGTTATCATTTTAACAAATGATGCAACAACGACGGAATCAGTCTAGACAGATGCATTACATCCTTTGCAAAAAATAATTCCAAATGGATCATGGGGGTAGTAATGATAGAGAGATAGTATGCTGGGTAGGGCTTGCCTTGCACACTGCTGACCGAGGTTTGATCCCCAGCATCACATATGGTCCTTCAGCACTGCCAGGACTGATCCCCGAGCACAAGAGCCAGAAGTTAGCCCTAAGCACTGCCAGGTGTGACCCAAAGCCCTATGATCTCCCACATAGGAAAAAAAGGGATCATGGTAGTACAGGGCTCAGGCTCTTTCTCTGCATGCAGCTGGCCCTGATTCTATCCCCAGCACCACACAGGGTTATCCTTAATACCTGCTAGAGGGATCCCTAGGCACCGAGCCTGGAGCATGTCCTGAACATAGCAGGTGTGACCCCTGAACCAAACCAAACCAAGCCAAGTAACAATAGTATGGACCTAAGAGTAAAACTCAAAATTATAAAAGTGCTAGAAAATCACCATGGAGGAAACCAAGATGCCCAGATGACAACAGAGGTCTGGTAGAGACTTTTTTAGAAATAATGATATACTATCCTGGAAATAATAAGTTGAATTTTAGTTAGTTATCTCTGGTTTGAGGGAACATCCAGTGGTGCTCAGGGCTCACTCCTAGATGTGAATTCAGAAATCACTCCCGGCAGCATTTAGGGGACCAATGCTGGTGATCAAACTTGGGTTGGCCATGTGCAAAGCAAGCAAGTGCCTTACCCACTGTACAACCTCTCCGGTAAGAGAGATAATAAAGTACAATTATACTTTAATAAGCCCTAAGCTGTACTTTATTACTAATTTTTTTTAAATTCTGCTCTACACAAGTCAATACCAAGAGAATAAGAAGGTAAGCTACAGACTTGAACAAAATATTTTCAAAAAACATGTTTGGAAAAAGATTATTATCTAAAACATACAAAGAGCAGCTAAAACTCAAATATAGAGTTAGAGTAACAGCACAGCAGGTAGGCTGCCTCATTTGCACGTGGCTAACCCCAGTTCAATCCCCAGCATCCCTGTAATCTCCTGAGCACCACCAGGAGTGATCCCTGAGCACAGAGCCAGGAATAAGCCCTGAGCACAATCAGGTTTGGCCCACTTCCCTCCCCCCCTCAAAAACCCAAAGCCAAAACAAAACCTCAACTAATAAAAATAATGGGCAAAATACAAATCTAAACTGCCACCTCAGCATAGCTATCTATAGATGGCAAGGAAGCACAGAAAGAAGTTTCAAATCATAAGTTGTGAGGGGAAATGCAAATTAAAATAAGAAAATACAACTGCAGACTCATGTGAAAGGCCAAAACACTGACAATAACAACAAACACTGCTAAGAACATGAAGCAACAGGGATGCTCAGACATTGCTAGTGGGGTTGCAAAACTGAGGACAAGTTCCAGCTATCATGCCTCTTTGGTATTTACCCAAATAAACTAAAAGTCATACCTATTCAAAAACTAAAATGTGGATGTTCATAGTAGCTTTATTCATATTTGTCAAAATTTGAAGCAATCAAGATGTCCCTTAGCAGATGAGAGGATGAATAAATGGAGGCAAAATTCAGTCAACTAAATATTATTTGATACTAAAAAAAAACACCTTTTTCACCCATGGGGGAAAAAACAGGGAGAAAACATATAGGCATATCACAAAGTGAAAGAGGATTTGAAAAGGCTACATGCTATATGAATCGAACTGTGTGATATTTTGGAAAAGGCAAAACGAGGGAGGCAATTTAAAGATCAGGGTCTGGAAGCAGGGATGAATGAAGACCAGAACATCAAAGATATTTAAGGTCGTGCCAGTATTGTGTGGGGCAGTTTTACTAATCTCAGACTGACCATCACCACCAAGATAAACCCTACTGGGAATATTGTTTTCAGGGTAGTAACAATGTATCAGTGAGATTCATCAGTTGTAACAAACATCACCCATTTTGATTAGGGGAAGGAAAAGTGTGTGTGTATTCTGGGAATATATAGAAGCTCTGTACCCCTTCCAATTTTACTTTATACTAAAATTACTCTAAAAATCAGTTTATTGATTTTAAAATGCAGTGATTTTAGTCTAAAGTGGTAAAATTATCAAATAGCATTATATATAATTAAGGGTCAGTACAATTTAGTGAAAATATTTTCCCAAATGTATACATATACAGGCAAACATACATATATTCTGGGTCTTAATTTAAATGTGTTTCTTAAAGTTAAGTTGGTCACCAAGAAAGTTTGAAAAGAGGAAATTTTTTTTTAATTTTTAATTTTTACAATTACAAATTGTAAGATGTATATCTTTGTAATTGTGTTTCTCTCACAATTACAAAGATATACAATTAAAAAGTTCATATTTGGGTTTTGGTCATACAGTGTTCCAGCACCCATCCCGCCACCAGTGCCCATCTCCCACCACCAACGCCCCGGTTCCCTCCCCCTCCCCCAAGCCCTCCTCCATGGCAGGTTCTTTATTTCTTTCCCTTTCTCTCTCTTTCTCTTTTCCTTCCCTTCCAGACTATGGATTACAGAACATGCATTAAAGGGTTGTCATGTGTATCTTTTTGCCTCTATTTAATGCTCAGTTCTAGGTTGACATTAGTACCCTCGACAATTGTTAGCACATTGTTCCATTTTCTGTCTTACCTAGCCTTGAAAAGAGGAAATTTAAAGATTATATTTCTTTGTCTTTTGAAATATAAATAAATGATTCTTTTCTCCCGCCGCCCCATCACAAGCAAATCTTAACATACCTGCTCCAACATAATTTACAGCTTTAGCAGCTCTCACAGCAGCCTCTCCAAGCTTTTTCCTTACTTCAGGTTCAATTCCAGGCTATGAAAAAACAAGTAAAATAAATTTCACTTGTAACCTTGACTTACTAGAAGTTTCCATTAAAATCCAATATTACATTATATGTATTAAATATTGTATTAAAGAGATAATATGAATAAACAGCTAATTCATCAGGAAATAGTATCCATACTACAGCTTAAATGTCATTAAACCAAGTCTATGGGTCACACCCAGTAATGCAGGGGGTTACTCCTAACTCTCCACTCAGCAATTACTTCCAGCAGTGCTTGGTGGAACTATAGTATTGGGGGTCAAATCTGGAAACACTGCGTGCAAAGCAAGCACCCTACCCACTGTACTCTCTCCAACCCCTCCGCCAGCAGTGCCTATATTTACAAATATTACTCAACGTAATGATCCATCTTTGTCTTCTGTACCACGAAACAACTTTCATGATTACAAATCCGCTTAAAGTTACCTGCATCTATACAAAATCTTGGAAAGGTCTCCACTTTGTTTCAAGTTGATAAGAGTGCAGTTGGTAAATCTTTAAATTCCAAGTTAACACACACGAAAAGGTTCATAAAAAGAAGGCAAGGCTTTTAGCATATAAAAATAGTGACCTATAGGTTTATATTTAAGCAATCACTCCTTGAAAAGCAGGCTCTACTAAAATTACTGTTTGACATGTACTTCCAATGAAAGTATAATAGCCTCTGTAATAGAAAGAAATTAAATTCTAAATACGAGAATAGCAATTAGCCAAAAATTCCTGATTCCTTTGAAACATACATGTATTTAAGTAACAAAACAAAACTGCGTGGAGAGTCTTGCAGCGTCAGTGTCCAGGAGAAATGTGAACCAGGAAGACGGTTCAATTGTTTCCATGGGGGGCCCCAAGGTTGAGCTCAGACACCAGAGGTCCTTTCACATCACTGAGTGTGCCCCTGACCCAACTCCCCAAAAGCCAATTCCCACATAGGGAATCACAGGGGAAGTCCTTGATGCAGGTAACATCTTAAGTCAATAAAGAGGTGGTTCTGAAAGATGTGAACAAGTCTGAAGGGCGAAAGTTCCAGGAGCAAAACTGTCCCCTCCGGGCCACCTGCCCCTCGAGGTGTTGCAGGTGTGGCTGCAGTGCCCAGCTGCATTGGCAGGTGGCAGACAGGAGATAGGCTTGTCTACACCCCCCAGGGCTCTGACCTGTGGGCCCTGGATGGTGGATGGTCTGACATAGGAAGAACAGTGTGCAGCCACGCAAAGAGTCTTGGATAATGAAGTAGGCTGGGACAGGTCCTTCCCAGGATCTTTCACATCTGTACAACATAATGATCATTGTAGTTGTAACAAACTGGGGAGGTTGATGGGGAAATAGGAACTATAATGTCACATTAGAAATCACTGCTGAAGCCGGATGGGACTCGTCCACCACGCTAGCCACCATTTTCATTGTCCAGGCGCTGGGAGAATGTCCCACGACCAGAGGACCAGCAAAGCGGTTCGAGCCCAAGTAGGCGGCTCCAAGAGGCGGGAAGCACTGGGAAGTCGCAGACGGAGGTGCGGTCACCCCTTCCCCCCTCCATCGTGACTAGCCCGGTTTCCCCGCCCAGGAGCCGCTGGCGGGCCCGGCATCCAGAGTCTTGCAGACGGCTCGGGAGGGTGGGAGCCTGGCTCGCGCCGGGCCTCAGCACTATAGGACCCCGAGGAGGGCAGATGGGCTTTGGGAGTGGGCCCGTCGCCTCCGGAGGGTCCCGGAAGCAGCCGGATGGGACTCGTTCACCACGCTAGCCACCATATTCACTGTCCAGGCGCTGGGAGAATGTCCCACGACCAGAGGACCAGCAAAAGCCGGTTCGAGCCCAAGTAGGCGGCTCCAAGAGGCGGGAAGCACTGGGAAGTCGTCAGACGGAGGTGCGGTCACCCCTTCCCCCCTCCATCGCGACTAGCCCGGTTTCCCGCCCAGGAGCCGCTGCGGGCCCGGCATCCAGAGTCTTGCAGGCGGCTCGGGAGGCGGGAGCCTGGCTCGCGCCGGGCCTCAGCTGACTATGGAACCCCGAGGAGGGCAGATGGGCTTTGGGAGTGGGCCCGTCGCCTCCGGAGGGTCCCAGAAGCAGCCGGATGGGACTCGTCCACCACGCTAGCTACCATTTTCACTGTCCAGACGCTGGGAGAATGTCCCACGACCAGAGGACCAGCAAAGCCGGTTCAAGCCCAAGTAGGTGGCTCCAAGAGGCGGGAAGCACTGGGAAGTCGTCAGACGGAGGCGCGGTCACCCCTTCCCCCTCCATCGTGACTAGCCCGGTTTCCCGCCCAGGAGCCGCTGGCGGGCCCGGCATCCAGAGTCTTGCAGACGGCTCGGGAGGCGGGAGCCTGGCTCGCGCCGGGCCTCAGCTGACTATGGAACCCCGAGGAGGGCAGATGGGCTTTGGGAGTGGGCCCGTCGCCTCCCGGAGGGTCCCGGAAGCAGCCGGATGGGACTCGTCCACCACGCTAGCCACCATTTTCACTGTCCAGACGCTGGGAGAATGTCCCACGACCAGAGGACCAGCAAAGCCGGTTCGAGCCCAAGTAGGCGGCTCCAAGAGGCGGGAAGCACTGGGAAGTCGCCACACGGAGGCGCGGTCACCCCTTCCCCCTCCATCGTGACTAGCCCGGTTTCCCCGCCCAGGAGCCGCTGACGGGCCCGGCATCCAGAGTCTTGCAGGCGGCTCGGGGGCGGGAGCCTGGCTCGCGCCGGGCCTCAGCTGACTATGGAACCCCCGAGGAGAGCAGATGGGCTTTGGGAGTGGGCCCGTCGCCTCCGGAGGGTCCCGGAAGCAGCCGGAGGGGACTCGTCCACCACGCTAGCCACCATTTTCACTGTCCAGCGCTGGGAAAATGTCCCACGACCAGAGGACCAGCAAAGCCGGTTTGAGCCCAAGTAGGCGGCTCCAAGAGGCGGGAAGCACTGGGAAGTCGTCAGGCCGGAGGCGCGGTCACCCCTTCCCCCCTCCATCGTGACTAGCCCGGTTTCCCCGCCCAGGAGCTGCTGGCGGGCCCGGCATCAGAGTCTTGCAGGCGGCTCGGGAGGCGGGAGCCTGGCTCGCGCCGGGCCTCAGCTGACTATGGAACCCCGAGGAGGGCAGATGGGCTTTGGGAGTGGGCCCGTCGCCTCCGGAGGGTCCCGGAAGCAGCCGGATGGGACTCGTCCACCACGCTAGCCACCATTTTCATTGTCCAGACGCTGGGAGAATGTCCCACGACCAGAGGACCAGCAAAGCCGGTTTGAGCCCAAGTAGGCGGCTCCAAGAGGCGGGAAGCACTGGGAAGTCGTCAGACGGAGGCGCGGTCACCCCTTCCCCCCTCCATCGTGACTAGCCCGGTTTCCCGCCCAGGAGCCGCTGGCGGGCCCGGCATCCAGAGTCTTGCAGGCGGCTCGGGAGGCGGGAGCCTGGCTCGCGCCGGGCCTCAGCTGACTATGGAACCCCGAGGAGGGCAGATGGGCTTTGGGAGTGGGCCCGTCGCCTCCGGAGGGTCCCCGGAAGCAGCCGGATGGGACTCGTCCACCACGCTAGCCACCATTTTCACTGTCCAGGCGCTGGGAGAATGTCCCACGACCAGAGGACCAGCAAAGCCGGTTCGAGCCCAAGTAGGCGGCTCCAAGAGGCGGGAAGCACTGGGAAGTCGTCAGACGGAGGCGCGGTCACCCCTTCCCCCCCTCCATCGTGACTAGCCGGTTTCCCCCGCCCAGGAGCCGCTGGCGGGCCCGGCATCCAGAGTCTTGCAGACGGCTCGGGAGGCGGGAGCCCGGCTCAGCGCCGGGCCTCAGCTGACTATGGAACCCCGAGGAGGGCAGATGGGCTTTGGGAGTGGGCCCGTCGCCTCCCGGGAGGGTCCCGGAAGCAGCCGGATGGGACTCGTCCACCACGCTAGCCACCATTTTCACTGTCCAGGCGCTGGGAGAATGTCCCACGACCAGAGGACCAGCAAAGCCGGTTCGAGCCCAAGTAGGCGGCTCCAAGAGGCGGGAAGCACTGGGAAGTCGTCAGACGGAGGCGTGGTCACCCCTTCCCCCTCCATCGTGACTAGCCCGGTTTCCCGCCCAGGAGCCGCTGGCGGGCCCGGCATCCAGAGTCTTGCAGGCGGCTCGGGAGGCGGGAGCCTGGCTCGCGCCCGGGCCTCAGCGACTATGGAACCCCCGAGGAGGGCAGATGGGCTTTGGGAGTGGGCCCGTCGCCTCCCGGAGGGTCCCGGAAGCAGCCGGATGGGACTCGTCCACCACGCTAGCCACCATTTTCATTGTCCAGACGCTGGGAAAATGTCCCACGACCAGAGGACCAGCAAAGCCGGTTTGAGCCCAAGTAGGCGGCTCCAAGAGGCGGGAAGCACTGGGAAGTCGTCAGACGGAGGCGCGGTCACCCCTTCCCCCTCCATCGTGACTAGCCCGGTTTCCCGCCCAGGAGCCGCTGGCCGGGCCCGGCATCCAGAGTCTTGCAGGCGGCTCGGGAGGCGGGAGCCTGGCTCGCGCCGGGCCTCAGCTGACTATGGAACCCCCGAGGAGGGCAGATGGGCTTTGGGGAGTGGGCCCGTCGCCTCCAGAGGGTCCCGGAAGCAGCCCGGATGGGACTCGTCCACCACGCTAGCCACCATTTTCATTGTCCAGACGCTGGGAGAATGTCCCACGACCAGAGGACCAGCAAAGCCGGTTTGAGCCCAGGTTGCGCGGCCGCTAGCGCGCGAGCCACTAGGGTGGTGAAACAATGATGTTTTTTGGTACACTGCATTCCCTGAACAGCAGGAGGGTTTGCTGAGAGGGAGATATACAGAGGAAGGAGATGACATATAGAGCCCGCCGGGTGATTGGGATTCGGGAGGGGGAGGGAGACAGGGCGTTGGTGATGGGAGATGGGTTCGGGTGGAGGGTGCATCTTGGAACCCTGTGGAGCCAGGACTCCACATGAGCATCCTTCAATTAAAAAAAAAGGAGAAAAGGTGGAATAAATAAATAAATAAATAAATATCTGCAGGGCTAGCCACAATGTGTAAAAGAAGAGGGAGAGAGATGCAGAGATAGAGAGAAAGAGAGGAAGCAGGGCTACCTGCTATTAAGGCAGCCTGGGGGTGAGTGGGAGGGGGTGGAGTACATTGGTGGTGGAAATGGGGTACTGGTGGAGGGATGGGTGCTGGAATACTGTATTACCAAGAACCAATTGCACCTTTGTGATTGTATGTCTCACGGTGGTATAATAAAGAATAAAAAATTTAAAAAAAAAAAAACTGTCCCCTCCGCAATATAGCCTCTAATGCAGGAAGAAGGCTCTATTTTTAAAACTTTTGAAACAGGACTTAAAACTTTATCTTCATGAGAAAAATACGTTTAGGGCTGGAAAGACAGTTCAGGAGTAGGGCATTAGCTATTCTTGCAAGCAGCCGACTCCAGTTTGAAATCTGGCCCCACCAGGAGTGATGGCTGAGTATAGAGGCAGAAATAAGTCTTGAGCACTGCTGGATCACTTGTATCACTTGTCTTCCTGTTGATCATCGATTTGCTCTAGTGGGTGCCAATAACGTCTCCATTCACTGGGAATGAGATCCATTATTGTTACTGTTTTTGGCATATCAAATACACCATGGGTAGCTTGCCAGGCTCTGCCATGGCTCTGGGTTCATCCCAGGGGGCCCAGTCTTTTTCTATGTCAGACCATCAACCATTCCAGGGTCTACAGGGCAGAGCCCTGGGTGTAGACAAGCCTGTCTCCTGTCTTCCACCTGCTGACACAGTCAAGCCCCACAGTCACACCTGCAACACCTTGAGGGGCAGCCAGGACTGCTGAATGTGGTCCCCAAAACAAAACAAAACAAAACAAAAAACTACATTCAGAGCCAAAAAGATTGCAGAGGAATTAAGGCGCTTGCTTTGCATGCTGCTGACCCCTGTTTGAACCCTGGTACCACGTGGCACCATGGGACATGGCCTCTACCCCGGAAAAACAAAAGCCATTCAGTAAACTACACCATTCCGTAAACACTCAAATCAATCACAATTTAAAATCTACATGGAAACATTACACAGCTACCCACTGTAAATAAGGTATTTGGGTCAGAGCAGATTTTCCTAAACTCCGTCAAGAAGGAACATGGCTCGGCTATGTCCTTGGTATGCTGACCCCAGAGCATCAACCCCTCCACACCCCATTCTGCAGTTGGGGGCTGAGCCCTGTTACCCTGGGAAGCAACTGTCCAACAGGATTTGGGGTTGGAGAGAGAACCACGCTAGCTTTAGAGATTCCTGATGTGAAAATCAGAAAGAATGAGGTTTGCAGTACAGAGAAGCTGATACATTCCTCGGCGAGATCCTTACCCCAGGGGCCTCCTCAATGATCTTCTGGTGTCTCCTCTGCACACTACAGTCTCTTTCAAACAGATACACGGCATTGCCATGGTGGTCCCCAAACACCTGCACCTCCACGTGCCTGTTTAAAAGCAAACATTTGTGTTCACATACTATGCATGTGACCGGTGACAATGCGCCAAAATGCTGCCTGTCCAAAGTGACCAGAATTCCTCGATTTTTCTTTTTTTAAAATACATGATATTATTATTTCAAAACAGAACTTCAGTTCAGCATGTAAAGTCCAACACACACACACACACACACACACACACACATCCATTTGTGGAGTGGATATTTTTTCAAATATATGTGTGAAATGACTAGGAAGTAAAAGACAGAAAATATCAAAGAATCTGTTCATGACTTTAGAGCAACAATAAGTTCCCCAAATAGAAACTGCCAGAGAAATACTGGCAGTCAGAACTACCTATTATTTATATTGCAACTAGGCAATGAACTCCCCTGGCGGAAGCTCAATGGCTCCTGTGCCTGCCTTGAAGCAAGGGTCTGAATTCGATCCCTCAGGCTGCCAAATGTGCTAAACATGGTCCCCAGCAGCCCCTGTTACCACTCTTGCAAGATAATTCTGATGCATTTTTAATTCTCGTTCCTTTATAGATAAGGCGCTTCCCCCATTGGCGTTTTCCTCTGAGCTTTCCTACTCCTGTAGTTTGATGAACCCTGATTCAGTTGTTTTCCTCACGCTCAGAGTTTCCTGGATCTGTTGTTTCTTTTCTGCCATTAACTCTGAAAACTTTGCAGCCATTATCATTTCAAGTGTTTCTTCTTCAGGGGCCGCACTTGGCAGTGCCCAGGGCTTACTCCTGGCCCTGGGATGAGATCGCGGAGACTGAATCATACGCAAGGCAAGCACCTTAACCCCTACACTACCCTTCGCAAACTGTCCCATAGTTATTGCATATTTGATTCGCTTTCATTCTATTTCCCTTTGCATTTCAGTATGGGAAGGGTCCTCTGACACAGGTTAAAGGTCACAGACTCACTGCTCAGCAGTGTCCAGCCCATCAGACAGACACATGTTCCATCTGTGGCACCATGCTTTGGATTTCTAGCATGCTGGCTGCTACCTTAGAATTCCCACCTTTGGTTCAAGGCTCATCTGTGTGCTCACATGTTGCTCACTATTCACAAATGCCCTGAACATACCAAACAGCTACTTTAAGTTCTATGTCTAATAATTCCTAAATTGGTGTCACTTTCAAGTCTAGTTCTTCTATTTATTTTTCTGTTTCTGGTTTTTGAGCTAAATCGCTGTGCTCAGGGCTTACTCCTGGCTCTGCACTCAGGAATCACCCCTGGCTGATGTGGTAGAACACATGGGGTGCCCTACCCACTGTGCTCTCTGACCCCGCAAGTCTGATTCTGATGTTTGCTTAATCTCCTCAGACTCATCTTTGCTCTGGGTCCAGAGATACAGGACAGCAAGTAAGGCATTTGCCTCAAACACAGCTAACCGAGACTCAATCCTGATCCCTAAGCACAGAGGCAGGAGTAAACCCTGAATACTGTTGAGTGTGGCCTAAAAGCGAAACAGCAAAACAATACCTAAATACAAACTTGCTTTTCTTACCCTTAGTGTGTCTTCTAATTTTTAAAAACTTTTTTTTGGTTTGTTTTTTGGGTCACTCCTGGCTCTGCACTCAGGAATTATTTCTGACAGTGCTTCGGGGACCATATGGGATGCCAGATATTGAACTCAGGTCAGCTACGTGCAAGGCAAACAACTTATCCACTGTGCTATCGTTCTGGCCGCCTTTTTGAAATTAAAAGTTAGGGACTGGAGTGATAGCACAGCGGGTAGGGTGTTTGCCTTGCACGTGGCCAATCCGTGCATTCCATATGGTCCCTGAACACTGCCAGTAGTAATTTCTGAGCAAAGAGCCAGGAATAACCCCGAGCGTCACCAGGTGTGACCCAAAAAAGCAAAATAAGTAAATGAATGAATGAATGAATGGATAAACAAATGAATGAATGAATGAATAAAATTAAAAGTCAGGCATCACAGAGTTGGAGCAACAGCTTGCCTTGCACACAGCCAACCTGGGTTCGATCCCTAGCATCCCATATGGTCCCTGGAGCACCACCAGGTGTGATTCCTGAGTACAGAGCTAGGAGTAACCCCTGAGTATCACCAGGTGTGGCCTCAAAACAAACAAACAAGTCAGATACTACATAACAGAAAGTCAGTTTGTCTTATGAGGTTTTATGCTAACCGATTGCATTTATTTTGTGCCCTATTGTAGAAGTCAGGAGATCCCTTTTATTCACCGTCCCCACTGCCCTTAGGGTTCCCTAAGAACTCCCTAAGCAGAGTCACTGTCTTCTACCTCTTCTACTTGCTAATCGCTGTTATTACATGAAGCAGTTAGAGACCTAGTATAGTACAGAAAGAATTCTACAGTCTCTGAACAAGTCCCAGTCTTTAAAGTGGGCCTGGGACTGGAGCAATAGTCCAGCAGGTAGGGCGTTTGCTTTGCATGCGGCTGGCCCATGCCGGCCTGTGTTTGATCCCCGGCATCCCATATGGTTCCCCAAGCACCGCCAGGAGTAATTCCTGAGTGCAGAGCCAGGAGAAACCCCTGAGCATTGCTGGGTGTGACCCAAAAAAGCAAAAAAATAAAAAAAATTAAAAAAAATAAAGTGGGCCTGTGTCCCAGTGCTCTAAATGTATTTCTTATTCTCAGCTTCAATTTCCCCTTCAAGTGAAACAGGAAATCTAAAGAGATTGAAGGTTGGCTAACGGTCCTTTCCCTTGGTAGAAAAGGCCTTGGCGACGTTTTCCTTGACATACTGCGTCCTGTTAGGAAGAACAGACTATTCTGAGCATATTTCCAAATGTTTATACTTATTTCTTGCCCTAAAATGCAAAGTATGCCACTCAAACCAAACAATAAATTACCAATTAGTATGTATAATAGTAAATACAATATAATTATGAAATATTATAAGTCATATTTAATATAAATCATATTTTAAAAGGAATATATAGAAATGTGGGGTTGGAGAGAGAACCAGCAGGCAACACATTTCCCTATAAGCAGCCAACCTGGGTTCGATCCCTGCTCTCCCTACGTTCCTCTAAGCACCGCCAGGAGTGATCCCTGAGCACAGCGCTAGGACTAACCACTGAGCACTGGCAGGTGTGGCCCAAAAATTCCTACCAAAAAAAAAAAAAAAAAATATCTGTGGATATTGATATATATATATATATATTTATATATATATATTGCTGGTGCCGCTCGAGCAAATCGATGATGAACAGTAATACAGTGACAGTGATAAAAGTAATATGAATAAGGTAAAAAATGAAGCATAGAGAATGTAGAAAGCGTTTTCTACATTCTCTATGCTTCAGGTTTTTACCTTATTCATATTACTTATATCACTGTCACTGTATCACTGTTCATCATCGATTTGCTCGAGCAGGCACCAGTAACATCTCCATATGTCCTGTCTCGTGCTAGTAGAGCTCAAGAGCATCTGCTTGCTCCAGGAACATAAAGAGCCTCAAACCATTCCATCAGGTCATGGGAATGAGGTCTATAATATTTACTTTTATATTTGTTAAAAACCATGATTGATTCCTGCCTTGAAGAAAGTAGCATGCAAGGTCAGAAAAATTAAAAGATAGATCCTTCATTCCCTGAGCTACTGGGGGAATAAATTACAACACAAAGTAATAAATAGCTTAACATTTCACAAGGAAAGAATTTACATCTTCAAATACTTGCAGGCATTGGGTTACAGTTGCTGAAAGAGCTAATGGCAACTTCAGGAGCTCGGCTCAGGCAGATGCCAATGTGCACGGCCAGGCTCTCTGCTCTGGAATTCTCTGTGGAAGGGCGTCTATGTCGCTCTCAGAACCTCCTCCCTCTTTTCCTTACATCCCGCAAAGCTGTATGTACTCTATTTTGAGAGCAATGTTCTTCTTTTTATCAAAGACTAAATGAATTCATTTACCATGCCATGCTCAAGGACAGTTCTATGTTTAGGAGATCCTGAAACAAAAACAGTTTGGAGGCCTGCCCTACAAAGTCAGACTTAGGACCTTAGGAGAAGCTCCTGCAAGGAAGGAGCTGAGGTCCCCATAGAGAATCTTAAGGTGAACCCCTCTTTGGTCATGGTCCCCACATGACTGATTCCTTATAAAGTCACCTGGCTTATGACAAAATCTGTGAAACAGTATAACCAGTATCTGATTTTAAGCAACAGACATAAAAAATAAAATTTCAAGAAATACACCAGAAAATAGTAGAGTTTCCCACAGCGGGTAAGGCATTTGCCTTGCACATGGCCGACCCAGGTTAGATCTCCAGCATCCCATATGGTCTCCCGAGCACCGCCAGGAGTAATTCCTGAGTGCAGAGCCAGGAGTAACCCCTGAGCATTGCTGGGTGTGACCCAAATAAGAAAAAAAAAAGAAAGAAAGAAATTGTACATTTAGAATTTGATTTTCTATACATTTGAAGTGTGGGCTTTGTATCATAATTTTCTCTACTATTATTAAATCATATTTCTGGGAGTTCCTGTGTGGCTGCCTGTCGATCAAACCCGCTGAACCGTGATTGACCTCCTGGGACCAGCTCAGCCTTGCAGCCAGGATCCACCTCCTTGACTGCAGCCAGGGAACTGCAGGCATGGGGCACTGTGACCCTCAGATCAAGTCGGCCCCCCCACGGACTGCCACTTGCAGCTGCGCGGTTCATCAATAAATGCTGGATCTAGAGGTGACTACAAGAGTATGCCACCCACACGGCAGAGCCTGGCAAGCTACCCATGTCTTATTTTATATGCCAAATACCAGTAACAATTTTAGACCTCATTCCCATGACCTGATGGAATGGTTTGAGGCTCTTTATGTTCCTGGAGCAAGCAGGTGCCCTTAGGCTCTACTAGAATGAGACAGGACATATGGAGATGTTACTGGGGCCCGCCTCGAGCCAATCAATGATGAATGGGAAGACAGTGATACAGTGACAGTGATACAGTGATTTGGTCTAGTGTTACCTGAAAGAAGCAATATATGGTTTAGTGGTTTGGGAATGTGAATACTGGAGTCACAGGGCCTGGGTCCGAATGCCAGCTCACCACTGCTGGCTGGGAAACCCCAGGCAAGTAATAAACGACTCTCCGATCAGAGTACTAGACAGTGAATGGGAACAGTACCTACCGATAGGGCTAGGGTAAGAATCAAAACTGAATTAGGAGAGAAAACTGTCCTAGTGTCTCAGAATAATGGAATTTGACACGAGATATAAGTGCAATGGAAGAGACACGTTAGTGTTACTATTTGTTAACATATTACATGCAATTATATTTCAATTTGAGTAACTGCTACCGTTTTCTAAGCAACTCAAATGACACAGAGTTCTGTAAGATACAATTTAATTATTCAAAATGAAAAGACCCTAAATTCCATCAGAAAGAAACAGATTAAATAAGTTAAGACATCAGTATCACAGAACTATTGGAAGCAACTGACAAATGAGGAAGATCTACATTCATTGATATGGAAAGATACCTCAAATATATTCGCATACTGGGTTCTACGCATTGTTACTCTGTGTGGATGTGTATAAATGCCTAGAAGTAAGCATTCATAGACAAAATACCTAGAAGTAAGATCAGTCCTAACATTACAATCCTACAGGTCAGGGGTGAGCTGAGGAAAGCTCTTGTACTCACATACTACAGAGTCTTTATTTCGGGGGCCCGAGAGGGAGCACCCACAGGCTGAGCACAGGCCCTGCATGCAGGAAGCCTGGGACCGGGCCCCGCATCGGAGAGCCCTGTTGCAACCCCTGAACCCTCCCAGGTGTGCCTCCAAAACAATATCCAAAAAAGTCAAAACACAATTTCCTATTTTGTGCATGTGTTTCTTTTGCAATTTAAAAAAAAAAATCATAGGGGAAAGAAGCTGAACGTACCTTGGTGTGTCCACAAACTTCTCAATCAGCATCGCATCATCATTGAAGGACTTCTTAGCTTCTCTTCGTGCTGAGTCTAACTGCTCTTGAAATTCTTTTTCAGACCTAGCAATCCTCATGCCCTAAGAAGGAAGGACAGTTAGCAACAACAGAACCAAGGAGACTCGTCCGGAGCGGAAAAGACAAGCGTGCACACTCTTACCTTCCCTCCTCCGCCACGGACGGCTTTGATCATGACAGGGTAGCCGATTCTCCCGGCATGCTCTCTCAGGCACTCGTCTGACTGGTCCTCACCATGGTAACCTTCCACAACAGGCACCCCGCAGCAGCCATTATGGATTTTGATGTGCTTCAGAATGGAAAACAATAAGAAGACAATAAATCCCAATTTACTGAATTATTTTATTCACCGGAAACACTAGTATAGTCCAGTCTATTAAAAAAATACAGTGGTTGGGGCCAGTGCGATAGCCCAGCGGGTAGGGCATTTGCCTTGCATGCGGCCAGCCTGTGCCGGCCTGGGTTTGATTCCCGGCATCCCATATGGTCCCTTGAGCACCGCCAGGAGTAATTCCCTAAGTGCAGAGCCAGGAGTAGCCCCTGAGCATTGCCGGGTATGACCCAAAACAGCAAAAAAAAAGAAAGAAAAAGTGGTTGGAATCTTTTGCAAATGTGTGGGAGTCAGGAGGTTAGGTAAGACAGAGTGTGCTAATAATTGTTGGAAATGGTAACGTCAGACTAGAACTGAGCATTGAACATAGGCAAAGGGATATACCTGATAACCTTAAATGTATGTATTGCAAGTCACAATGTGTAAGAGGAGGAGGAAGAAAAAGACGAAGATGACGACGACAATGAAACAAAGAAGACGAAGAAGGAGGAGGAGGAGGAGGGGGAGGAGGAAGAGGAAGAGGAAGAAGAGAAGTGTTGGAGGACTGTTTAGCTAATCTGGGAGTTTTGTTGTTTTGCTCCTCCCGCTTAATCTTTTAAGCCAATGTTCTTCTATGAGATCTTTCTTCAGTAAACACTGCTGAGGGTGTGGCACTTACGAAGTCATCTTGATTGAATAACTTCTGACTATACTCTACTAAGACTTCTGTTTTCTAGATTGGGCCAGCTCCCTTATACCCCGACCCAGCGTGGACAGTTAAATTTACCAGGAGACTACCACCTGCTACGCTGAGACTAAAGGAAGACTATAGGAAGGATCATACTAGTTTGCTCTAGCAGGCGGTTGACCCTTCAGTACATGAGAACAAGATACTCAGAATCCCCTGGTGCGATAATAAGGACATTGTGGGTACCATCTAGATTACATGAAGCTCATAAAGTTATGATGTATTACTTTATATCAGCCCCCTCTCTCCAGTGTTTTACATAAGAGATAATCTCGGGATTATCCCTTGGTGTAACCTTTGTTTATACCTAATAGGTGTGGCACTACACTCTGTTTAGGGTTCTTTGTTGGCTGACAACCTCCCGTTTACTTTGGTGTATATAAGGGGCTGACTTGAGGCCCCTTCACCTTTCACCTTTTGCCTTTGGCTCTGAGGCTTTGGCTTTTGGCCTTTTGCTCTTTGGCCTTTGCTCCTTCTTCTGGGTAGGACTCAGCTCGGGTGGATCCTCTCTCTTTGTGGGAGACTTAGGCTCTTTTGTATGGTCTAAGTTCGACCAGAGCTAAAGTTTGTTCATTATATTATTGCTGTGGAAGAGCTTTTGTACTATTAAAAGCCATTTTTGGAACTGCACCGGACTCGTGAGTTTTCATCTTTCTCCGGCGCCCTCGGAGGTAGAAGACAACCTCTGTCCTGACACTGTTGGGGACCCCGGCGGCGTTCCCCGACAGAGAAGGAGGAAGGTGAAGAGGAAGAAGAAGAGGAGGAGGAGGAGGCGGCAGCAGTAGCAAAGAGCTGGGGAGGGAATCTGGGGACATTGGTGGTGATAAATATGCACTGGTGGAGGGATGGCTGCTGCAAGACTGTACGACTGAAACCCAATCATGAACAGCTTTGTAATTACAAATCTCACAGTGGTATAATAAAATTTTTTAAAAAATTTTAAACAATACAGTGGAAGTTTCATTCCATAGAGGCTGAGGGGCTCTCAAGCAATGCTCGAGGGGACCGTGAGAGGTCACGTCTGGGGCCTCTCAGCCAGCTGAGGCTCGAGCCTGAGGATTTGTACTGCTCAAGCTCCGCGGAGTGGAGACCAGACACTGTGGGGGGGCCTCCAGGGACACAGCTGGTGGTACGTGAGGGGACATGTGGTGCTGGGGATCTACCCGGGATTGGAGACATTGGCCCAACACCTGAACTGTTTCTGCAACCCACAAGGAAAGCGTTTCTTTTGGGGGATGAGGGAGGGACTGAGAGCAGTTTGGAGGTGAAGGTGCTCAGGGTCTTTTCCTGGCTCTGTGCTCAGGAGTGACCCCTGGTGGTGTCCTGGGGCTATACGTGTTTTACTGATCAAACAGGTTGGCGGGATACAAGGCAAGTGCTCCACCTTCCTATCTCACACCCACAATGGAACCTTTAAAAGGAAACATCCCATAGGTAAAAGAATATAGTCTGAGACAATAAATATTAATTTGGATATTAAAATTTTAGACTTTTTTCATCTAGCATGTCATGTTTATAATGCCCTCAAATGGATATTCCTACCCTCCCTCAAAACTAATGAGCGTACTTTTTTTTAAAAATTTTTGGACCACACCTGCTGGTGCTTGGGTTTACACCTGGCTCTGTGCTCAGGGGATCATCTCTGGCGGTGCTCAAGGGACCATGTGCGGTGCCAGGGATTAAAAGGGCAGGCAGTGGACAAGGTATTTTTTGTTTTGTTTTGGTGTTACTAAGTGATGCTTAGCGGTTATTCCTGGCTCTTTGCTCAGGAATTACTCCTGGCACTGTGTGGGGGACCATATGGGATGCCGGGGATCAAGCCGGATCGGCCGCATGCAAGGCAAATGCCTTACCCGCTAGACTATCACTCCGGCCCCAAGGTAAATACCTTATTCACTGTCCCCTAATGAAGTTTCTGATTAGAAACACTAGTTGATTGTTTTCTGTAAGCCACCGAGTGACAGATACGTGAGTGACTTATACCAATGACTAAAGGGTATAATTTTGCCTGTCATAGGCGAAAGAAACTATTTTTATTGATTTTATATAGGTGTATTTAAAAAGACAGGAACTCACCTCTTTATACCCATGTCTCGGATTGCAGATGAAGGAGGACCTATAAAAATAATACCTTCCTGCTTACACAGTTCCGAAATTCCATGTTTTCAGAGAGAAATCCGTATCCTGGATGGACAGCCTAGAAGAGAGAGTTGCGAGATAAACTTACCCTAACACCCACTGATGCTGTGAAACAAATGATGGTTCTTGCCCTACACTGCTTCCAAATAAATATTTAAAGAGTCACACTATCGTCCTGAATTCTTACCTGATCCTGAAGAATTTGTACTTCTTTTATAAGATATTAAATAGGTGGCAAAGTTTATCATCATAGCCACTTTTAAGGATATCATTCATTGTCATTAAGGACTTAATGCTGTACAACCATTACCACCACCTATTTCCACAATATTTATCCCATTACAACAGAAACCTGCACCCATTAACCCCCCCCCACCTTTTTTTTTTTTTTTTTTTTTTTTTGCTTTTTTGGGTCACACCTGGCAATGCTCAGGGGTTACTCCTGGCTCTGCACTCAGGAATTACTCCTGGCAGTGCTCGGGAGACCATACGGAATGGTGGATATCGAACCTGGGCTGGCATGAGCTGGACACATGCAAGGCAAACGCCCTACTCGCTGGACTATCACTCCGGCCTAATCCCACATTTTTGTAACCTCAATTTTACTTTCTGTGTCTATGATTTTACCTACTTTAGGTATTTAACTAAAATGAAAGTGTACCACACTTGTTGTGTCTGGCTAGTGTCATTTAACAAGTTTCCAAGGCTGAACCTGGTTGGATTCTTTTATAAAGTGGACTGATACTCCACTGTACGTATATTCTATGTCTTGTTTCTCAGTTTGCCTATTGATGGACATAGGTATTATTGCCACCTCTGACCACTGTGAATAATTCCGCTCTGAACACTGATATACAAGTATCGGTTCAAGTCTCTGCTTTCAATTCCTTTAAGTAAATAATCCAGAAATGGAATTGCTGAATCACATGGTATAATTTGCCTTTTAATTTAAAATATTATTATTACCCTAGAATGTCAAGAGATAGTCCCAACGAGGGCTAAAGGGGTTCAGAATGACATTTTAGAATACAGTTGGTTAAGTTTTTTTTTTTTCATATTCTCTTGGCTATAATTATAGCACATCTATTAAAATGCGGAAACAACAAAAATGTCCTCAGGGATACTGAAGCTGTAGTGAGAATTGCTTCCTCTCAGTAAGTCATCTTATTGTTTTCCTATTTTCCCTCCCCACCCCCATTTTTGGGTGGGTTAGTTTGTGTTTTTTGAGGTTACACCTGGCAGTGCTCAGGGGTTACTCCTGGCTCTCTACCCAAGAATCACTCTTGGGGGCTCAGGGAACCATATGGGATGCTGGGATCAAACCCAGGAAGTCCACATGCAGGGCAGGTGCCTTACCTGCTTACTATCACTTCAGTCCCTTTTCCTCCCTTTTAAAAGATTTTAAGATCGGAGCCTGAGCGATAGCACAGCCGGCTGGGGTTTGCCTTGCATGTGGCTGGCCCAGGTTCGATCCCCAGCATCCCGTATGGTCCCTGAGCACTGCCAGGAATGATTTCTGAGTGCAGAGCCCTGAGCATCGCTGGATGTGACCCAAAGAGCAAAAAAAAAAAAAAAAAAAAGATAAAAAGAAAGAAAAAAGAAAAAGAAAGAAAAAAAAGAAATGAAAAAGAAATTTCAGATGGCATGATGTTCTCTTGCCATCTTAAAAACCTTTTACTCCAAGGTATAACTAACAAAGCTTTAAAAACCAGCATATTTTATTTTATTTTATTTTATTTATTTTTTTACTATTCAAGTTTTTCCAGATTTATGTGAGGAAATGTTAGGACAAGTGAATAATGTTCAGAACACAATTTTCATTGCAATACTACAAGGGACATAGTTTCATATGTAACTACTATTTCATCTTAAGGTAGAAAATTACAAATGTTTCTCTGTATATGTACATGAAAATTATTCTTAAAGATATGTAGTCAATATACTTGCTCATTTTTATCAATTATTCTACAATGTCTAGTACTATTTTTGATTAATATTTTGTATCAATATTTTTTTTTTGTGTACACATTTAGTTTTATTGTAACAAAGCAACCTTGTACACTTTTGAACGTTTAAAACTGAGCATCTTTCCTTTTCCAGTGAAACAAAAAGAATTTTTAAAAATAAACAGGAACAAAATTACAATAGAGAAGAATGTCGATTCCAGATAAGACCCTACAGGTTGCTGATTCTCCCGCCGAGGGGCAGGGCTCAAGTCATCATTAGGAGAGAATTTTTATTTTAAAAGTGTCACCTTAAACTGCAAGGGATGTCCGTTAAACATCACAATTAAACATGCCAAAGGAGAAGCCATGTTGTCAAAATGCCCACTTAACCCCACCCAAACATCTCAAACCCACCCTTTTGCTGACCTTCTATAACCCCATTTTTTTAAAGGTTTTTTTTTTTTTTTTTTAAACAAGAGAAGGTAGACAGATACATGTTGGTAGATGCTAACTGTCCATATTCACATAGAGACAGAGCCGTCTCTGAGCCCAATATACAGAGAGAGGAGGAAAAGCTAGAACTCTATGCACTACTACGACGGGGCCTGGCCCCTCCCGGCTTCGGCAGAGCTAAGGCGCTGAAGGTCTTTTTTCCCCACAGCGCATGGTGGTGTGGATCCCACAGTCTGTGTTGAGAGGAGAAGTGATAAAAATTAATTTGGAACAGAGATCAGTAGAGAGTCTTTCCCCGCTGAATTCTGTTCAAGGGGTTTCCCCCCAATTTAGCTGAGAACCATGGTGCAAAGGGAGAGAAAAGAGACCCTGGAAAACAGGGTGACTGAGCACGGGGGAGGGGGGCAGGGAACGAAAAAGAAAGAGACTGCAACTTGCTCCCAGGGACTGCAGAAAATTAGGAGGTTGGAATCACCGCCAGGTCCGCTAGTCATCCCTCTCCTTCATCCTCCTCCTCCCTTCTTCCCCCTCATCATCATCTTCATCTCTTCCCCTTCATCCTCATCCCCTTCTTCATCAATATCTTCTAATCCTTCTTCCTCTTCTTCATCATCATCATCCTCTTCTCCTTCTCCTTCTTCGACATCCATGTCAGGAACCAAGTAGTACTGCAATGGGTTTGGCCAGATGTCGCTCTTTGATGACCCTCGCCGAGCTCATCGGCCCCCTGCGTCCGAGTGGTCAGTGAACCAGGTGAAGAAGCTCTCGGGCTCCCTCGTGCTGACGCTTCCTGCTGGCTTTATTCTGCGTTTGACTTGAACGTTTCGACAAATCCTTTCCAGATTTCCATTTGATTTCAGTGGCCTTTTGAAGACGGGTCCACCACTCTCATTCAGATGAAATTCTTTGGAGAGAACTTTATTTTCAAAGTAAGGGTTTTCATCAAAATAAAAATCTATTCTGTAACCTGATTTAATATCTTGCGATTCTGTCACCCTCGACTCTTGTCAGATAGTGCAGCGCCTCCTCGTCCCCTCCTCCCCGAGCAGTGCAGACACTTGCGGATGGTTGACAAAGGTTGTTACCCAAAAGTTAGGGATTTTGGCGATCAATTCTGATCTCTTCTGAAAAAATGGTTGGCGGAGTTTGTTATATTTCTGTTCTACTTTCAAAATCTCCCTCACTGGGCTCGCTAAGTCTGTCTATCTCGTTTTGTACTTCATCAATGTGTTCGATCGCTTCCTGCTGCTCCCTTTTCTCCCCTTGTGCACGCCCCAAGAGTTCGCGGCCTCCCCCGGCCTTGAGGGCGGCAGCCCCGGGGCTTCTTCATCTGCGGCGTACGCGCGCTGGCTGGCGCTTGGGGGTCATGCGGCGAGCGCTGGGCGGGCGGGCGCGTGGAGCCGGGCCTGCTCTGGCCGCCCCAGGTGACCGCCAGATCAATATTTTTTGATTAATATTTTGAAGAAGAGATCCAGAGCCACACCTGATT
Organism: Cryptotis parvus; assembly: GCA_021461705.1. NCBI lineage: Eukaryota > Metazoa > Chordata > Mammalia > Eulipotyphla > Soricidae > Cryptotis > Cryptotis parvus. The sequence goes on from JAJIBD010011503.1 coordinate 57,724, forward strand.
GAAAGCCCGAAACCAAACTTGACAAGACCACTATCAACAATAGACCCTGGGGAAGGGGAAGGCCAAAAGGGAATGTGTTAAGTCCATAGGCCACTGGACCCTTTTAAAGGCTTTAGATAACTAACCCTCCTAAGGAAGATAAATCAGCCTTCCCACCCAGCACCCAGCTCACAGAAGACCACTCCCAAAGTCTACTCCCCTTGGCAACGGGGCCCTAGCAACCGAGGTTGAAGCCCCATAGGGGAGAAACTTGAGGAGAAATCTATAAAAGCCGCCCTAAACAAAGGACAGCCGCGCACATGCTGCCTGGGCACACATGCTGCATGGACATACATGCTGACCTGAGCCCATGTGGCAGAGCACATGTGGTGCCTGAGCACGTGTGTTGCCCGCATCTCCCCTCTTGAGATGTGTACTCTCTTTTACTTGCTCTCCGCCTTTGGAGCAGCCCAGCGCTTCTCCCTTGAGCGGCGCGTACTCTCTCCTTTCTTTCTCTCCCCCCCCCCTCACCTAAAACCTCCTTAATAAAATCTATTTTACTTCACTGCTCGTCGACTCCTGAAAATTCTTTTTCTGGCGAGAAAGACAAGAACCTTAAGGCAGACCTGGGTAAGGCCTAGGACTGACTTTCTTTTCCTGCAAAGAGCAATTCCTTGCTCCAGCCTGAGTCCGTGGCTCCCGAGAAACCTCAGGTGGTGGGGATTAACTCCCGTGCCTAAAGATCAGCCTAAAGATCAATCGGGCATCAGGCGTGGCTTGACGGCCACCTCGCGGGGCTGGTGGGGCTCAGGCCCACGCCGTGCAGGGGCTCATCGCAGACTTTATCAGTCCTAAGCCTGCCCAGCGGGTCCTGGGTGGCGGAGAGGCGGTTGGGGAGAAAGCGACCATCTCTCCCCCCCTTCCTGCCTCACATAAGTCACACCGTGGGGTCCACCTGCAACATCAGTATTTTGTATATTTTTGTATAAAAAGTTTGTGTATAATATGAATATTTTTTGTTGCTGTTTTTGGGGGCATACCTAGCTTAGGTGTTACTCCCTGTTTCTGCACTCAGGGATCTCTCCCAAAGCAGCATATTTCAAATGCCCATGACTGAATGAGTCAGTCCAGGGGTAGAGACTGAAGAAGAGAAGACTGAGGCAAAGACGCGAGGAAGACAAAAAACCCACCACACGACTCATTAGTTCCGAGTCCCATATACCAGCTCATTGTTTGCTAGGAGGGTGGAAAACAAGCCCCAGCTCCCGGTTCTTCTCTCAGAAGACTGCAATGGAGCTGAGGCGTGAAGACACGTGAAGACATGTGAAGACACGTATTTACATGATGAAACAACGGACCAGCTAAGGAAGGTTGAAAGACTGGGGCAGGAAATCAAACACTGAGGCTAAAGGAGCTGCTCATGTGATTAGAGAAGGCCAAAAAAAAACAGATGAGTGGGAATCTGCCAGGGGGCAAGGCTTGGGCAAGGGAAGTCCTAACTATTCCGCCTGCTTTACTGTCACTCCAAGGGGAGGCCCCACCTACTATCCCATGAGCTACCAGCAACCCCAGGGATTTTTTTTCCTTTTGGGTCACACCCTGGCAATGCTCAGGGGTTACTTCTGGCACTGCACTCAGGATTTACTCCTGGCAGTGCTGGGGACCATATGGGGTGTCAGGGACCTCAGCCACATGCAAGACAAACACCCTACCCCCTGCATTATCATTCCAGCTCCAGGGATTTTATTAAAATGTTCATTAGTTCTCTTCACCTGACAATTCCCATTTGCTATTTAAAGGAAATGCAAATGCCTTCTCCAGGCCCAAGATGCTCTAAATGAAGCTGCCAACACCTCTCAGAGAAATCCCAGTTCCCTTCTATGTCAGCCGTTTCTTCAGTTCTAAACCCAACATTCCACTCTGTGGTAAGTGACAAGGTCCTTTGCAAATTACCTTCCTTGGCTTCCTGTTAAAATTCTGCCAGCAGGAGTCACTGCAGGGAAACGGAAGTTCCTATTCAAGGCCCTGGGTGGCAGCAATCCCAGCTTCCCAGCTTGGCCCATCTATAGAAGGTCCCGCCTTCAGCTCTTCCCCAGACCAGCACAGGGGCGTCAAGTTTTGCCTTATTACTGGGTAATCTCAACAGTTCCTTCTTTCACCACCTCTTAACACTCATGGGGGAAAATTCCATTAAATCCCCACTGTTGGGTCAGAGAGATGGTGTAAGAGCCTGCACAAAAGCTTTGTATGGGGAGTTCAGGATTTGATCCTCCGCACCCAGCACCTTCTGGAGTAACTCACAGCACAAAGCTGGGAGAAACTCCTAAGCAAGGCAGGTGTGGCCCCAAACCAAGCCAAATAAATAATTCTAAATACCTAATGGCATTTCTGTTTTACTGACTGAAGGAGCTCTCCCACTGCCTTCACTCCGGTCATACTGTACTTTAGTGTGTGTGTAGGGGGGAGGACGGCAGGGAGGCACACCTGGTGCTCAGGTCCTACTCCTGGATCCGAGCCCAGGGATCACTCCCAGTAGCACTTGGGGGACCATATGTAGTGCTGGGGATCAGAGCAGGATGAGCTGCCTACAAGACAGGCGCCTTAACCCCGCACGCGTCCTCCAGTTCCTATACTGTACTTTTTATTTTTGGTCCCTAAATACCAAGCTTGTTTCCGTCTCAAAAATTTAGCAATCCCATTGGCCAGAACCTTCCTCTTAAGTCACATGGTTGGCTCCTTCTCCTCCTCTGGGGATCTGTTCAAACGCCACCTCCTCATATAGGCCTTCACAGGCCACTCTTATCTATCATCCATCCAGCCATCCATCATCCATCCATCCATCATCCATCCATCCATCCATCATCTATCCATCCATCCATCCATCCATCATCTCTCTCTATCTATCTATCTATCTATCTATCTATATCTATCTATCTATCTATCTATATCTGTCTGTCTGTCTATCAATCATCTATCTATCTATCTATCTATCTATCTATCTATCTATCTATCATATATATGAGTAAAACAAGTTTATTGGGGAAATAAAATAAAGGAAAGGAAAGGGAGAGAGGTAGGTTTAGATCTGTGCTCAAGAGAGATCACGGGCTTCAACAGATGGAGAGAGCCACACACCTGGCAGTTTGTATCTTCTCGTCCTACTTATTTTATGCTTGTCACCCCTAACTCTTAGTTGTTTCATTATTATCTTTTTAGTGCTTACTCACTGTCAACTTAGTAGTGTGTGAAGCTTCAAGGGAAAGAATTTGTGTGTCTTAATATTGCTCCATTCATGCTTAAACATTTGTTTAAATTTTAAAATAATTTTGTTTTTTGCTTTTCAAAATTTCTTTATTGATTTTTTTGAACATGGATAGCCAGTCATGCCAGCACAACACGGCAATGGACTACAACCCGTGTCCCTGTTGGTTTTAAAATACTTTTCTTTTTTAGTATGCTACCATGAGATAGCCCATTTCAAAGCTGTTTGTGATTGGGTTTCAGTCATACATAGTTCTAGTACCCTTCCCAACACCAATGTGCCCAGATTCCCTGCCACCCACTTTTCTTCTCTCTTTTCTCTCTCTCTCTCTCTCTCTCACTCTCTCTCTTATTTTACACATTGTGGCTTGCAACACATACATCTAGGGGTTATCATATATTATATATGTATCCCTTATATACATATATATGTATGTATCATATATATATATATGTGTGTGTGTGTGTGTGTGTGTGTGTGTGTGTGTGTGTATCCCTTTGTCTACTTTTGATGCTCAGTTCTAGTCTGGTGTTGCCATTTTCAACAATTATTAACACACTGGTCCCTTCCATATATATCCAGTTGGTGCTTTACTTCTGGCTCTGTGCCCTAAGATCATTGCTTTGATCACAGGGCTCGGGAATCCGTATCAAACCCAGGTTTGGCCCCATGCAAGGCAAGGATCTTTTCCATGGTACTATCTCTCCAGCTTAAAAATTGGCATCCAGACTCCCCCCTCCATTTTGTTGAGCCTGGTGGACCCGCCCAGGAGCTGCCCGGGAACCAGTATGCAGAGCCGCAAGCGGCTGGGGAGACTGGAGCCCGGCTGAGCCCAGCTGATGATGGGGACCCCCGAGGAGGGCAGATGGGTTTTGGGTGTTGGCCCATCGCCTCTGGGGGTCCCGGAAGCAGCCGGATGAAACTCGCCCATCACACTAGCCACCATCTTCGCTGAGAAACTGCCCTCACGACCAGATCAACAGAGCAAAACCAGTTTGAGCCCAGATTGCGCGCCGCTTGCAGCCGCGCGGTCCACTAAAATAGTGAAACAGTAATGTCTTTTAATGCACTGTATTCCACGAAGAGCAGGAAAGTTTATCGGGAAGGAGATATAAAGACGAAAGAAATGACATACAGAATCTGCCAAGTAGTTGAGGTGCGGGAGGGGGAGGGAGGTGGGGACATTGGTGATGGTAGATGGGTTTGGGTGGAGGGATGGGTGTTGGAACACTGTAGAACCAAAACTCTACATGAGCATCTTTCAATTGTATGTCTAAAATGGTGTAATAATATTTGGGGGAAAATAATAAAATTAAATTAAAAAAAATATTAAAAATAAATAAATAAATAAATTTTAAAAAAATTGGCATCCAACAGAAGACCAGGGAATGTCTGCTAAGAGAATAAATGTAGGACGAGAAAGAGGAAAGAGAACTTCAGGTAACTGGACAAACATAAGCAAATTGGTATGTGAAAAGGATGAAGAAAAGTTGGCAATAGTGATAGTAAAGAACCACTGGGGAGATAGCTCAAAGGGCTGGAGTACGTATTTTTTGCATGCTGGAGCACCAAGTTTGATCCCCAGCACCAATTGGTCCCTGAGCTGGCCAGATGTGTAGGCCTTTGCCCCCTTCATGCCCCTTAAATAAAAAACCCAGGGCCAGAACGATAGCATAGCAGGTGGGACATTTGCCTTGCAATGGCCGGCCTGGGCATCCCATATGGTCCCCTGAGCACTTCTAGGGGTAATTCCTGAGGGCAGAGCCAGGAGTAACCCCTGAGCATCACCATGTATGACTCCTAAAACCAAAATTAGGGGCCGGAGCGATAGCCCAGCGGGTAGGGCGTTTGCCCTTTGCACGCGCCTGCTCAGCCGCCCGGGTTCGAATCCCGGCATCCCATATGGTCCCCCGAGCACCGCCAGGAGTAATTCCTGAGTGCAGAGCCAGGAGAAACCCCTGAGCATCGCCAGGTGTGACCCAAAAAGCAAAAAAAAAAAAAAAAAAAAAAAATTAAATTAAATTAAAAACCCAAAGCAAGAACTACTTCTGGAGATTCATCCAAGACTTTACATAAGTTATTTATTTTGAAGGATGAGTAAGTGATATAATAACATTAAAGTTTCAGACCTAGAATACGGGAAAAGTGGGGTTGAGGTCTTAGGATATGACTAGGAAGTAAAAGGGAAACTATTTCTCTTGATTGCTACTTTGCTATTTAGAGCACAGCCTAGTTCCCACAAAGGATCTGGCTTTTGACAGTGGAAGGGAAGATTCTCAATGTTAACCTATCACTGAGCTCTCTCTCCCTCCACCCATTTCCCACAATGCCTAGCATGAAGATGATTTAGTAAGGCCGAGTCAGGAATGAGAAGGGTTATGCTCTGTTGACAATGATGTCCCAAAAGCAAGTGTAAAGCATCCCCGGAATGGCTACGAGCAGGGAAGTGACTTCTGTAAATCACCTGCTGTTTTGTGGAAACTGCATAAAGCCACTCTACTGCCCTGTGCATCTCGTGATGCTTACCTGTGCTGCAGAGATCTTGGCCACGTGAATGATTTTCTCCATAGAAAGGTAGCTCTGCTGAGAGGGAGCGGGGCCAATGCAGTAGGCTTCATCGGCCTGTGTAAGAAAACAGAACAGCTTTCAAAGTCTACTCAGCTACTACACACCAAGACACGATCGAGAACAACTTCAGGATTAGCTTATGATATAAGAACACTGGCTGACAATGTGTATGAGGAGAGAGAGAGAGAGAGAGAGAGAGAGAGAGAGAGAGAGAGAGAGAGAGAGAGAGAGAGAGAAAGTACAGGGAGGGGAAGAGAATCCAGGGGACATTGGTGGTGGGAAATGGGCACTGGTGGAGGGATGGGTGCTGGAACACTGTATGACTGAAACCCAAACATGCACATCTTTGTAATTGTATATCTCACAGTGGTATAATAAAAAAATTAAAAAGAACACTGGTAGGGCTGGAGCAATAGTACAGTGGATAGGGTGCTTGCCTTGCACATGGCCAACCTGGGTTTGATCCCTGGCATCCCATATAGTCCCCCAAGCACTGTCAGGAGTAATTCCCTGAGTGCAGAGCCATGAGTAACCCCTCAGTATTGCTGGGTGTGACCCAAAAAGTGAATTTTTTTTTAAAAATAGCACTAAATCCCTAAAAAAGTAATGCCGGAGATTAAGAAACAGCAGCAACAGCTCAGGTGCAACAGCATTAAAAGCCAGTTTGAGAATTTTTTATAGAAAGAGGATGCTAGTACTTGATATTT
>JAJIBD010011504.1:0-34888 GCA_021461705.1 Cryptotis parvus
TGTCCTCCTGAAATTATTTTTCTGTGAGGGAAAGGTGAAAACCCAAACCCCGGGTATGGCCTAGGACTGACTTTCCTTTCCTGCACCGAGCAAGGCTCTCGGCAGACTGTCATCAGTCCTAGATTGCCCCAGTCACTCCCGGGTGGCAGAGGTAGATTGGGAGGGAGAAAGCAGCAAATTCCCTTCTCAAGATTGTCTGTCACCACTCTCCTCCTCACTTCACACAAGTCGCCGAGTCGCCACTGACATCACTGACATCTCCCTTTTCCTTTCCTTCAACCAAACCTACCTGTTGAAACCACAGGCCGGAGCGATAGTCCAGCGGGAAGGGCATTTGCCTTGCATGAGGCCGACTGAGTTCAATCCCTGGCATCCCATACGGTCCCAAAACTGAGGAGTAATTCCTGAGTGCAGAGCCAGGAGTAATCCCTGAGTATCGCTGGGTGGGACCCCAAAAAAGCAAGAGAAAGACAAAGAACCCTTGAGTAAACTTGAAGATCAAGACACACAGACAAGTTAGGAGTTCATGTTTCTTAGGTGCAAAACCGCCTTCTTTCACCACTTATTCCCCCACAGAACCTTGTTCATGCTGGAGCTCCATAAATTTAGCTGATGAATTCATAATCATCTACCTCTTCTCCTGTTTTGAATATTTTCGTGTGTATTAATAAGAAAATATTGTGGGGTGTTTAAATGCCAACCTTACTTTCACTTTCCCAAATAGAATTTTTTAAATAGTCCTGTTTATTTTTCCACAGCAAATTCAATTTACTTTAATAAAAAGCTCTCCTTTATTTGAATATTATCTAGTGGCAGCAAAACCAGTCCCTGCCAGATACAATCCTCCCACAATTTTTTTCAATTTCTCCCTATATTCAATACAGCCTTTTTGAACTCTTTAAGGCAAATGACTTAGGACTCTGAGGACAATGGCAATGCCTCAGGACACGGTTATTCTGTGTCCTGACAGTGTGGAGGACCCCAACAATGTATGAAGATTACATGAGGCCTGAATGATGCCCTGGAGTCTAAGTCATCCAGTTCTTTGGGGTGATAACAAGCATTTCGGATTTCATATTAACTGCATCACAGCCCCAAGAAGTCAGTTCCTACTGTTTGCTGGTCATCATAGATGGGAAAACAGAAGTGGTAAGGATAAGGAAATTTTTCTGGGTCACGTATCTGACTGACTCCAGAATAGCTATTGACCAAAAATAACAACGAAGATGACAACAACAAAACTCTCAGACTGGGATGCCACCTCCGTTGTCCAAAGCTAGCTCAAGTTTAGGGGAGTTCACTGCAACAATCCCAAATATTCCCTGGAGCTTAGGAAATGGATGTACATTTGACTAGGGAAATAGAAAATACCTAAAACACTATCTTGTAGGAAAAAAAGTATAATCTATAAACCCAGGAAGTAGGACAGATAAAGATTATGTAAAGTGTATATATAGTATGTCTGCTGTTTGTGGTTGTTGAATGTGTGCTGTGTGGAAAGCAATGTGGAGTGTGTGTGTGTTTTTGCTATATATATATATATATATATATACATACACATATATATGTGTGTGTGTGTGTATACACACACACACACATATATATATAGATATGGTGTTTGAGCACTGTGTGTAGAGAGAGGTGGGAGATGTAGTGTATGGGTATGCATGTGTGTCTGGTGGTACAGAAGGATTTTTTTAGTCAAGTGTGCAAAAAAAATATTTTGGATACTAGAATATACAAATGACTTTTGCATCACATTTGGACACCAGTCCTGGCAAAGACACTTCACATGTGATCAAACTTGAACAAGGCCCTCGTTGTCCTGAACTTGTTTACTGCAAAACACCCTTTGAACCTCCCACAAAGGGCCATTGGGATTGGGAGGAGCAATACAACTTGAGAAAAGGCACTTGGAAAACTTCGCTCACAAAGCATTGCACTGAAGAGAGGAGTGGGATAAAGAGGTCAAGAAGGGTCAGAGCTATAGTCCAGTGGGTAGGGTGTTTGCCTTGCGTGCAGCTGATGCGGGCATCCCATATGGTTGCCTGAGAACTGCTAGGAATAATTCTTGACTGCAGAGCCAGGAGTAAGCCCCCAACATCAGTGTTCCCCCCCCCACCCAAAAATAGGAAAAGAAATTATGGTTGCTGTTGTAATTCAGAGAAAATAAAACAAATTCTAGTTTCAGCACAAAAGGAAAACAAATAATAAAAGAAAAGTGAGCTTTTCCAGGTCTGTCAGATCCCAAGATAGACATTAATCTCACAAAAAGCATCTCCTGAGGAGCTGCAAGGGAGTGCTCTGGTGATACATTTTGTAAGAAGAAAAGGCTTAAAGCAAAGAAGCAATTACCATTAATTTCTATGGAAAATTTTTAGCATTCCCAAACCTCAAAAATAACCCACCGAATCATACTAAATACCACATAAGACCAAAATAGCACTGACATACAGTAAAACTGCCCCACACATATACTGCCTGTAGAATGTAGCTCCTGGGGAAGGAACCTGGATGGGACCCTCTAGCCTCTACCCTCTAGTCTCTATAAAGCTGTTCAAACAATAAATGCCAGTGTCTATTTCTTCTTTGTGTCATCTAAGGGGAACTCCACTCTGAATTTCTTCAGGTTAGCAGAAACACATTCTAAGGTTGGGTTTTCACACACACACACACACACACACACACTCTCACATTGAAAATGGGGGTATCACCAACATAGAACTGAACATTAAATACACGCCAAAAAATGCTCATGATGGCTTTCAAGTGTATGTAGTGCAACCCACAATGTGTAGGAGAAGGAAGGGAAAGAGAGGGGAGAAAGAAAAGAGATAAAGACCCTGCCATTTAGGCAGGCTATGGGAGGGGGAGGGAATTTGGGACATTGGTGATGGGAAATGGGCACTGGTGGAGGGCAGGTGCTGGAACACTATATGACCGAAACCTCCAAACATGAACAACGTTGGAATTATATGTCTCACGGTGGTATAATAAAATGTTTAATTGAAAAAAAAGAAAGAAAATGGGGTATCAAGTTTAAGACCATGAGCTTTCAGGGAACAAAGTTATCTTAGGAATTTGCCTGACAAAAGAAAAAGATTTAACTCCCAAATAGCTTCCATGAGGCACATACCACCCTGAACCCAAAGTGGGCAGAGACAACAACGACAAAAAGAAAATTACCACCAATCTCCCTGATGAACACAGAGGCTAAGATCTTCAACAAAATGCTAGCAAACAGAATCCAAAGACTCATATAAAAGATTACACATCATGACCAAGTAGGATTCATTCCGGGAATGCAAGGGTGGTTCAACATTCGCAAGTCAATCAACGTAATATATCATATCAATAAGAGAAAAAAAAAAAGAATATGATCAATAGATACATAAAAAAGCATTTGACAAGATCCAACACCCATTCATGATTAAAACCCTCCAAAATATGGTAATTGAAGGAACCTTCCTCAATATAGTCAAAGTCATCTACCAAAACCCAAGCAAATATCATTCTCAATAGGGAAAAAGGAAAGCCTTCCCCTAAGATCTGGGACAAGACAAGGTTGCCCACTCTCACCACTTCTATTCAATATAGTACTGGAAGTTACTTGCCATAGCAATCAGAGAAGAAAATGACAAAACACTGCTTCAAGAAATAAAAGAGGACATGAGGAAATGGAAATACATTCCCCTCGATTGGGAGAATCAACATTGTCAAAATGGTAATACTTCCCAGAGCTTTATACAGATTCAATGCAGTCCCTATAAGGATACTCAGGACATTCTTCAAAGAAATTGACCAAACTCTCCTGAAATTTGTATGGAATAATAAACCCCAAAGAATAGCTAGAGCAATCCTTGGGAAAAAGAAGATGGGAGGCAGCACCTTTCCGAACGTCAAACTAAACTACAAAGCAGTAGTAATTAAAACAGCATGGTATTGGAATAAAAACAGACCTCTGGACCTATAGAATAGAGTTGAGTATCTGGACACCGAACCTTAAACACATGATCATTTAATATTTGATAAAGGAGCAAAAAGTATCAAATGGAGCAAGTGGTGCTGGCAAAACTTGGCAGCTACATGTAAAAAAAATGAATTTGGACCTCTGTCTAACACCATGCACAAAAATCAGATCAAAATGGATTCAAGATCTCAATATGAGACCTGAATCCATAAAGTACATCAAAGAAAATATGGGAAAAACCCTCCATGACATTGAAGCTAAACACATCTTCAAAGATGAAACACCACTAACAAAGCAACTGGAAGCAAAGATAAGCATATGGGACTACATGAAACTAAAAAGTTTTTGCACCTCAAAAGAAACAGTGACAAAGATACAAAGACAGTCCACAGAAAGGGAAAGAATATTCACCCAACACCCATCTAATAAGGGGTTAATATCCAGGATATACCAGGCACTAGTAGAACTTTACAAGAAGAAAACAGCCAACCCCAACAAAAAAAAATGGGGAGAAGAAATGAACAGAAACTTCAACAAATTTTGAAAAAGAAATTCGAACGGCCAAAAGGCATAAGAAAAAATGCTCATCATCACTAATCATCAGAGAGATGCAAATCAAAACAACAATGAGATATCACCTCACACCACAGAGACTGGCACATATCCAAAAGAACAAGAGCAACAAGTGCTGGTGTGGATGCGGGAAGAAAGGGTCTCTCATCCATTGTTGGTGGGAATGTCGACTGGTTCAGCCTTTTTGGAAAACAATATGGGCATTCCTCCAAAGACTAGAAATTGAGCTCCCGTTTGACCCAGCCATACCACTCCTGGGAATATACCCTGTGAGACAAAAAACCCACAGTGGAAACACCATCTACACATCTATGTTCATCACTTGATGACTTGACATCCCTATATTCGTTCATTTGCTCGAGCGGGAGCCAGTAACATTTCCATTGGACCCTATCACGTGCCAGGGTAGCCCAATGGCATCTGGTTGCTTCAGGAATACGAAGAGCCTCAACCCGTTTGTTCAGGGTCTTGACAAAGAAGTCTGACCATCTTGTAGGTGGGCGGCCACGTGATCTTTTGACATCCCGTGGGATCCAGTCGGTAACGGCTCTAGTCCAGTGGTCGTCTCCAAATCACACTACATATCCAGCCCATCTGACTTTCGATGCCTAGGCAAAGAGACAGCATCCCTGACTCTGGAACAGCGATGGAGGTCGGAGCTCCAGATTCCTTCTTTCACCTGAGTGGGGCGTGATATTCCAAGCATAGCTCTGGAATGTGTCCTCCGGCTAAATGGAGCGGCTGAAGGGTATGACCTGCTTGTCAGAGCGGAGAGCGGTATCACTCAGCCATGCTCAGGGGTTACTACTGGCTCTGCACTCTGGGCAGGGAAGGGGCTAGGCGGCAGCGATAGCAGAGGTGGGAGCTGGGCAGTGAGCAGAGCCCTGACTCGGGCCCTGTGGCAGAGTGGAGAGCGGCGGGAACAGCCGTGCCGGGTGCCGATTGCGCGCCTAGCTCGCGGGGTGCGCGTGGACAACAGCGCCTAGGTGTGCAATGAGGCGAGGCAGGGACCCGAGGCGAGGCAGGGACCGGCGGCGGCCCGGGACTGGCCATGCAGGCAGCGCCGCATAGCTGCGGCGAGCCGCGACAGTGAGGTCGGGGAGCCCCTCGGCTTGCGGCCCCCGTTCCTGGGCGACTCGGTGGGGCCTCAGATCCGGCCCGCGGGGTGACATGCTTACAGACACCCGGCGGTCATCTTTCTTTACCATCTTTACCGCTGCCATGTTCGCCACGCTCATCAAGGACCACCAGTGGGACGACCAGGGCACAGGCCATGTGTCCTCTGGCTACATGGTATGACCAGCTTGTCAGGGTGGAGAGCAATATCACACTCAGCAATGCTCAGGGGTTACGCCTGGCTCTGCACTCAGGAATTACTCCTGGCAGTGCTTAGCCCAGCAAGCTACTAAGAGTATACCACCCGACAGCAGAGCCCAGCAAGCTGTCCGATGCATATTCAATATGCCAAAACCAGTAATAAAAAAAGTTCATCTATGTTCATAGCAGCATTATTCACAATAGCCATAATCTGGAAACAACCAGAGTGCCCAAGAATGGATGACTGGATAAAAAAAACTGTGGTACATCTACACAATGGAATACTATGCAGCTGTTAGGAAAACGAAGTTGTGAAATTTTCCTATAAATGGATGGATATGGAGAGGATCATGCTGAATGAAATTAGCCAGAGGAAAAAGACAGAAATAAAATAACTGCATTTATTTGTGGGATACCAATATAAAAAAAATACCATGATACCAATATCCAAGGCCAGACAAAACATGGATCAAGAGGTCTTGTCAGTGGGTGGAACCTACTGCAAATGTGTGGGAGTCAGAGGTTAGGCAACAGTGTACTAATAATTATTGTAAATGATAATACCAGCATAGAACTGAGCATTAAAAGTAGGCAAAACGATATACATGATAATCTCTAAATGCATGTATTGCAAGCCACAATGTGTAAGAGATGGAAGAGAGATGAGAGAGATGAAAGAGAGAGAAGTGAAAATTGCCTGCCATAGACGTAGGCTGGGGGAGGTGTGGTACCAGGGGACATTGGTGGTGAGAAATGGGCACTGGTGGAGAGATGGGTGCTGGAACACTGTATGACTGAAAACCAAATATGAACACTTTTGCAACTGTATGTCTCACTGTGATATAATATAAAATTCAAATATAAAAAAGATGCAAGATCAAAAAAAAAGTAAAGGGTTTAATCCCAGCATCCCACATGGTCCCCAAGTCTACTAGGAGTAATTCCTGAGTCTAGATCTAGGAATAACCCCTAAGCACCACCAGTTGTAGCCCCCCAAACTAACAAAACAAAAAATTTAGAGAGCTGCTATAACTAACATTTTGATGACCCCAATAGTTCCCAATTGTATCAGACAAAAATAATTTTACTTTATGTGAATTATGTTTGGAGCACTCTAAAACAGATTATGACTGGGTTTCTGCTGATAAAAAGAGGAAATAAAATCATCTATGTGTTGCTTAAGAATGATATAATTAAATTTGTCAGGATAAAAGTCATAATGTTTTCTGGGGAAAAATGATATTTAAGAATGTCCTTTTTCACAAAGATTTTATTTTATTTAGATATATAGGTAAAAACTTGCATATTCTGAAAAGATAGAAAATGGTAATAAAATGGACTTTTTTAAGAAATATGTTCATAAATGTTTTATCAAATGTTAAAATGGTTATTATTTTGCAAAATAATAAATAGAGCAGAGCATGGTATACAAGTGTGCATGTACTAGACATGTTCATGTTTTGTCTCATATAAAAATTCAGACATATAATTATACTTAAAAATTTGACATTTTGTACTCCAAGTTATACAGACTTAAAAATACTTTTATGATGGCCCTATGACTTACAAAATAATAAGCATAAAAGGTGGCTTTGCAAAGTAGGGTTGGATTGAAATAACTGTTTGCAACCTGTGATCGGCACATGAATCAGTCCCACATTAGCAAATTTCTGGGTCCCCAACATCACTGAACAAAGAAGTTTGCCAAACTCTAGTTTCCAGCAAGGTCCATCACGTGTTTTTTTTCACAGCTTTATGATTATGATGAGCCCATTTACTATCCTAGTTCCATGAATATAAGGTATAGAGGAAGATATTTTCACTCTGTGGAACAAAACTTTTGACAACGTCCTATATCTGTTCATGACCATTGGCCTCAAACTCACATATCAGAACACTGGGCAAGATTTTAATAACATCAAGTTCTTGACCTAGGCATCTCCTGCAGGCTTCAATTCTTTACTGCTCAAAGGAGAGAGGACACATCTCTAAATGCCAAACATCATCTCTAATGAGTCTCATTCGTGTTCAAGTAGCCAAATCAGGTTTTTTTTTTCCTGTAAATAAATAACTTCCACACGATTTTTCATTCCTCATGCATTATGCTGCCCTTGAGGCTAACATACAAATTCCCAGATGCAACCAGGGAAGCCACATCAAATGATATTTAAGGGTACAATCTAATATAGATTATCAGTCCCCTTCAGTTATGTCCATCTGGAGTGACTCTGAGAGACTAGAGCACGGAGAGGTCGTGGCAGGATTTGGACTTGAGCTTGAAGGCCATATTCTTGTTGTTTTTGGCCACAATCTTGCCCCAGAAGCGCCTGGCTTTCCTGGGGATGCTCTCCCCTCCTCTTCTGGTAGGCCAGTCGCCTCTCGTTCTTCTCCTTGCTGTCCGCCGCAGACGCACCTGTCGAACAATGCCCTCAAACAGTTCCTTCACGTTGTGCTGCACAGCTGCTGAGGTCTCGATGAACTTGCAGTCGAACACCACAGCGCAAGCTCTTCCTTCTGATAGGGAAAGAAAGGGAGGAGCAAGTCAGGGAAGCTGTGGAGGAAGTATTTACACAGCACGCAGACAGGCCAGATGGTCCCTGCTTGTTAACTGTTCTAAAGGTCACTTTTATTTTAGGGGGCGAGTCGTATTTTTGGTGATGCTCAAGGCTCTTACTCTTGGCTCTGAGCTTGGGAATTACTCCTAGCAGTGCTCAGTAGACCATCTGGGATGTCAGGAATGGAACCTAGGTCAGCCACAAGCAATGCACGTGCCCTGTCCGCTGTACTATTACTCTGGTCCCTCTCAAGGTCACTCCTAAGTACATCATGGATTCATGAGCTATAGGTCGTCACTGAGATGCTGTCTTGCCCAGACACAAGCAGAAGCAAAAACTCTCTTAGAAAGATTCTCTTCATTCCACCACCATGATCAATTCATTGTGTGGTGGTCCAATTACATCCCATATAGTAGTATTAATTATAACAGTGAAGGCATGCACCTAATGGCATTGATTATGTGCTAGGAACTTGGCTATATGCAATGCTCCAAAAATAAGTATTTTTAATGTTCACAGCAAAGTTGAAAAATATGGTATCTCCCTTGAGAGATGGATAAACAGTGGGGTAGGGACTCTTACAAGTCTGAGGAGCTCAATAGACCAATGGTCTTCAATCACTGTTCACAGGTGATTTAATCTTTCTAACACAAAGATTAAAATTACTCATCTAAAGCCTTGGTTATAACTTTGTGCCCAGGATCAATACTCAGGTCAGGTGCCAGTCTGCCGATGTAAGAAGGTTAAAAACAGTGAAATAGCCTATAAGCGATGACTTGTATCACTTCTATCATGTTTCTTCCTGTTGCTCATCAATTTGCTCAAGTGGGCACCAGTAACATTTCCATATGTCCTGTCGCATGCTAGTGTAGCCCAAGGGCATCTGCTCACTCCAGGAACACAAAGAGCCTCAAACCATTCGTTCAGGTCATGGGAATGAGGTCTATAATTGTCACTGGTTTTTGGCATATCAAATACGACACGGGCAGCTTGCCAGGCTTTGCCTCTAAGACCTGTAAGTGGTAGGTCTCAATAAAATCCTGCCTCTCTTTCAAATTCATATAGACATACTTTTATTTTGAGACTCCATCCAGCAATGCTCAAGGAACTACTCCCTGGCTCTGTGCTCCTGGCAGTGCTCAGGAAAGCACATAGTCTTAAGGATCAAGCTCTAGTCTCCTGCATGCAAAACAAGCTCTCAGCCTGTTCTGTTATCTTTTCAGCCCTCAAATTCATCTTTCTAAATCTTTCTCTTGACTAGATTTCTTAAATTAAAAATAAGATTTCCTCTGTAGAAAAAAAAAAATTAGGCTGAAGAGGTAGTACAAGAGGTTAAGGAACTTGCAGTTCAATGCCTGAGTCCATGATATCACATAATGTACCAAGAACAGAGCTGGGAGTAGCCCCCAAGAATTACTGGATGTGGGAAAATATATATATGAAATAAAGAATATATATATATAAAATACATATAAATATATAATACATATATATCTAATCTATGTATTATATGTATACATATATAAAACATATATAAAACATATATACTATATATATAGAACAATGAAAGAAGACTGGGGCTGCCAATAAATCCTTAAACACCTTGTTCTTTTATTCTTGTGGGGGTGGAGTAGGGTGGATGTCCAGCAGTGCTGAGGGGCTGTTCTCAGCTCAGGGGAGTGTTCACAGACCAAGGGATCATGAGATTCTGGCGATCAAACCCTGCTTCCTGCAAAGCATGAACTAAGCCCACTGAACTATCTGTCTGACCCTGAGCATGATCTGTTTCCTAAAGGAATTTCAGGGGTCAGGGAGACTGGAAGCCTGTAGGTCAATTAGATGATAAGGGATCAAAAAACAGAAGGAGTCTTAGTACATACATAAAACGCCATGAAGCTTTATCATGAGTATCTCTTGGCTTTGGTACAAGAAGGGAAGAACAGCCACATGAAGAAAAAGGAGCAGAACCCACTGACTGTCTCTTTAGTACTATCTCTTTAGTACAGTCTCTTTAGACAGCATACTGCGTACCTGATACAGACACCTCCCGGCGCCGCACCAGGTCACTTTTATTGCCAACCAAAATGATGGGTATGTCCTCTGTCTGCCGGGCTCTGCGGAGCTGGATCCTCAGCTCAGACGCCTTCTCGGCTCGCCCGGTCTGTGATGGAGTAGACGATCAGGTAGGCGTCTCCCACCTGCATGCAGTGGTCTTGGAGCCATTCACTCTCCCCCTTGTAACATGAGAAATTTCATGAGTTCGGGTTGAACTGGTGAAGGAGGCATCAGCTTGCAAAAAGTAATATGGGTAATATGTGTCTCCTACATTACCGTTACTGACCTATACGTGGCAAAAACACAACTCCACAAACTATGCTGGTCTTCCACACAGTTGAGGTGGGTGGAATTACGTGATTGCCACACTAGACATGACTTCATCTCTCTAGCTATACAGTAAGAAAAGAGCCTTTTCTGACTTCCAACTCCCCGCCCCATCAGCTTTTCCCAAGTGATGAAATTAAGACTTCTTTTGCTTCAAAACACAAAATGTCTAACATATAAACTCAGTGGCCCCAAATCTTTGGAAAGCGAATGAGGCAGAGTATTGAGTGTCAATTTCATCATTGCCTAATGCCAATTAAAATTATCATCTGTACTTCTGGCTCTTTCCCTGAAACAAACAGACAATTTTGTATTTTTCTTTAATTAGAAGTAAAGGCACTCTGACTTGTTCACAGCTCACTTGTGAATAATTACATTTTAGAGCAGTTTCACACTTCAGATGGAAAAAGCTTTAAATTTTTTAAAAATTGATTGTGATTTATAATGCTGTTAGTTATGGTTTTCCATTACAGAATCCCAACACAAATGTATCCACATCCATTTCCCAAGACTCCTAACAGCCCTTCCTTCCTTTCACCTTCTCCCACACAGACACAGACACACAGACACACACACACACACACACACATTCAGTTGTGTGGGGTCAGTTCTCCCATTGTACTGCCTTTGGCCCTTTGTTGCTACCTTGCTGTGTATCTTCAAATCCTACCTATCAGACATCATTCTGCAACTATCCTGAGTCTCAGATGAAAATGCCTTTAATGAAGAATATGGGATGGGTCCACCTCATCTGGACACCAAAAAGAACAAGGACACTTGCCCCAAGCAGCTGCTGGAAGGCAAGGCCCGAGAGAGCTGACCAAGAGCAGCAGAGGCTCCACATACCTTATTCTCCCACATGTCCAGGAGTATAATTGTTGCACTTTCGCCATCAACAATTAGCGCCCGCTCATAGGTATCTTCTAGAAGGGAAAGAAGAATTATAGTAGAGTGAGGCAGAGACCACGCATTTGTGGAGGCGTGGCTGAAAATTACACTAAAAAACCTAGATTAGATAAGTGATTAATTTATATAAATACTCAGTGATTCGCAATCTTTTCATCACCTTCAATGATCTCCACTACAATTTATACTTCGTTTGGGCGCCACACCTAGTAGAGCTAGGGTTTACTTCTGGCTCTGTGCTCAGGTATAGTTCCTGGTGGGGCTTGGAGAACTTTTTGGGGTGCCAGGCATCAAACCCAGGTCAGCCACATGCAAGGCAAACATCCTGCCCTCTGTACTATTGCTCTGACCCCTCAGAACACCACTTCTAAATGTGTATCACCATAACATTTAAAATGAAAAGCATTTGTTTCATCATTCTATGACTTTTTATATAGGAAACCTATTTATGAAAATAAATATACTTTAGAGTTTTGATTTAGAGTCAATGGATAGGGCCTTGAGGGAAAAAAAATATGAAACTAACTGTCCAGTAAACCATAATTCTGCTCATGTGCTTTTCTCAGACATTTTTCAGCGGTGCAATTACTGAACAGCCGAGGGCAGATTCAGGAGCTCTGAAGTCAGAAAAATCTTGTCTTCTTATGAGAAATGAAGACAAAAATATTGAGACTATTCCTGCTTAACTAGTTTGCTTCCTTAAAAAAAAAACACACACAGTACTCTAGGAATAAACAAACTTGTTTTTCCACTGCAAGTCCAGCAGAAGCATAGCCCACAGCTACAGGGTAATGGAAACTTCACTCCCAGCCTCGAAGCAGGGGCAGAGCGAGGTGAAGGGTAAATGCAGCACCAGAGCCAGAACATCTCCAGCCAAGAATAAACACTGTGGATGGCGCTATGTGAGGAGGAAGGAGATGAGGAAGGAGGAGGAGAGGAGGGCTTGTCAGACTTTCCCATTTCCTCACTGACCTTTCCTGCGTTGAATTTTCTCATTTAAAACTTTTTTCATCATAACTGTTATCATTTCTCTGACCATTCTTATGCTTCTGGAATCTCTTCCCTCCTACGATATCCCTCTTCCATGTTTTTTCCCCATGTTTTATTTTACGTCATTGCGCTGACTGCCGTCATATGCAACACAATAATTACTATTTATTTCATTCTCTTCTGTTCCTTCTTGTATCCTGTTAGAGCTGAGATTTCAATTCCTTCAGTTGACTGTCTTGTTATATCCCCCAGCACCCAGGAAAGTGCCTGGTTGACTGTGAATGCTCAATAGGTACTTTCCTAATGACTGAATGATGCCAATAGTTCTGTGGCTGTAAACACAGCAAATATAAATGTGAGTTCCATCCCTTACTACTCATGTGGCTCTGAGTCATTTACTTAAGATCTTTGGGGCACAGTTGTTTTCACCTGCCAAATGAGATTGATAAAGGCACTCGCATCTTTGGGCTACATTATGATTAGCTAGATCAGGCCTGGGCACAAAAGCAGAAACCAAGCAATGTCAGCTGTTATTACTCCTCCATGTAATAACAGAATGGAAGACAGGGGGTCTTTCCTTTCATGCCACATTTCCAGACTGGCAGCACTCTGGAGTAACTGGAGAGTTTCTCATTCTATCACAAGGAGGGAAAAGTGTCTGGTTTAATGTTTCTTCATCTAGGAAGTAGAATCAAGCAAGAGACAGGAGGGAAAATGTGGGCAAGTGATCTGAAAGTCAACAATGGAGGCCAGTTCCTAGCTCCTGCCGGGCTCAGTCTATCATCAACGATAAGCCTTTCCCTAGGGGGAATAGCCCATGCTGTAATCTACAGTAATCTTTTCCTTGGGGGAATACCCAGGCTTTCTGGCCACATTATGCCTGAATGGTAGCACAGTGGGGCTTATTGGCAAGGAAGACTCTTAGACCTAGCAGGCACATTTATACAACCGCATGGACATTATCAGAGTCAACCAACACAGACGCAGAGTGCTACCTGCCACACACTACCTTGAAGTTTTTCTCCTCTCTAAAATCCTTCCCTGTGCTCACAAAACTCACTGAAACAAATGGTCTGCTCTCAGACCCTCACCTACCACCTAAAAGCAGCCATAAGGAACTCACTTGAACCCCCAGGGGTTGAAACAGAAGCATGATGTATTCCAAATGTGCGGGGCTGGGGGAGGAGGGGCCTTCACTCCTATAGCAAGAGAGAGGACCCTGATTGGGTGGGAAGGGTTTTACATGACTAGACCATGATGGTCACTTGCCATTTTCCCTAGACTAACATTCCCCAGCACCTGGAGCCACACTTTCCCTGGCTCTAGCCCTGGTGGAATCTGCAGAGAAATTCACAAGCCACCCCCCAAGAGCACTGAGACTCCTACATCCCTTCTCCAAAATATTTTCTACCACTTTCAATTTGCAGAGTGAAATGGATCCCAAGAACCCTTGGAAGAAACTCCTGCTCTGAGAACACCTTCCTCTTTTCTAGAGCTTCTGCCCACTCTGCACATGGCACAGTGCCCCAGCCACGGGTAGTATAGGTGGAAAGAACCAGAGGCAATGAAAGGGCCAGTTTCAGAAGGGAAGCCCAGAGAAAGGAAAGAGAAGATCAGTATCAGCTCAGAATAACCCTGTGCCAAGCACTGCCCTTCATGCCTAATATGCTATCTGCTTTAATTCTCCAAATGTCCTGAAAGGTACATTTTCAACCCTTATTTCACTCATCAGGAAGCTCAGAATGCTCAAGTATCTTTTCAACCCTTATTTCACTCATCAGGAAGCTCAGAATGCTGTCTGTCTTGATGTCAATGTCATCCTTAATGATGTCTGTCCAAAGCTACCTATCCATGTTTACGTGCCTGTAGATCTAGAGTAGTAAGACCAAACCCTACCTGGAATTTGGGAGGTCAGACTTCTGTATTTGGGAAACTCAATGACATCAAGGATGTCATTGACATCCTTGCTAATCAAGGACACCCAGCCAAACTGGTGTCAGAGCTAGGATGGAAATTCACAGCCCAGGCGGCAGTCCAGTTCTGTCTCCCTTGCTCCCGTGGCCAGCACGCAGCCTTCTTACCCCAGCTCAGGCCCCCTAATCCTAGCTGTTCTTAGGGCCCAGCTCAGAGGCCAACCTTTTCCATGAACCCTTTCTGATTTTCACAGTCAGAGACATTCTTGTACCTCTGAATCCCCGTGATACTGTTCTTGTAGCACGTTTAAGTCACTTCTCCTATTCCATTGATTTCCGATTGGTTTAGGTATGATCATCGCTGAGCAGTCGGTACCTGTGACCCTTTGTATTCTCCCTGATTGCCTCCCCAAATCCATGATGTGGTTCTTTCATATGATCTGGACAAATGATTTCAGTGACAGTTTAGGAATGAATAGATAAATAAATACCATCTGGATGTGTGCAAAGAGTAATGATTATTGTGCTATCACTATATCACCACACATCTCTATTAGGAGAAATGAAAAAAAATATTTTGGCAAGTATTTCTTTCCAATGGTCAAGCCAGGAATTGACCATAGAGCAATGGAAAAGTGTGTCTTAAGAAACACTTCCACTGTCTTAGGAAACACTTCCACTGAGAAACATAAAGCCAACTAGCAATGTCAAAAGTGAGCCACAGAAAAGGGATGTGATCCTAGATGGCATAAATTAAGTTACTCAGATAGAACCCACTAGATGCAATGGATCACCTAGAAACTTCCTATTAAAGACTCTCTGTTTGTGGCTCTCCCTCTGCCTCCAACCCCATTTAACAAAGGAGTTTCCCAAATACAGAAGTCTGACCTCCCAAATTCCAGGTAGGGTTTGGTCTTACTACTCTAGATCTACAGGCATGTAAACATGGATAGGTAGCTTTGGACAGACATCATTCCACTCAAATCAACATAATAGGGGTACCTTCCTGACAGTTATTGGAGACCTAGGGACTACTCCCAATGATACAGGGCCTAGCTGTAAGGGTGTGAGAGTTCGGCTCAGCCGAGCCATGCAATAGTGTAGCAACCAAGACTATACCCCACGGGGCTGGGTAAACAATTTTATTTTTTGGAAGGGAAGGGAGTAACTGCAACACACGGGTCATTCGCAGTTTTGTTTCCAGGCAACATACCGAGTATTTTCTATTTGTGACTTGCTAAGTTTATTAAAAAATTCAGCAATTTTCATATTGATGCCCTTGTTTTATAGGTGAAGAAATGGAGGCTTATGAAAGTAATTATCAAATTACTTTCACAGGGTGAAAAAGCTAGTTAATGGCATGTTTAGGATACAAATGTAGATGTGCTTAACGCCAAATCTGTACCCATGCAGCTCCTATATTTACTATAAATGTAATATATACATACATATTTATAGTATAAATGGTGTATATATACTATAAATATAAGTAAATTAAGTGTGTATAGATGTGTGTATGTGTATATATGTATATATGTGCATATATGTATATATGTATATAGTATATATGTATATATGTATTTATACATATATATACTATAAATGTACTTAACCTAGGACTATCACCAAACTCTTGGCTATACCGTGATGTCTGTATGCCCTTATGGTGGCTAAAATTTAGTGCAGGGTAAAATTAACAAATAATTTAAGAAGAAATGCTAAAGTGCCTGACGGAAGTGAGAAATAGTGTACAAGGGGCTGGATACCCTCCTTTGATTGTAGGAGATCCAGGTTCAGTTCATGGCAAGACATGGTCCCCTGAACACCAGGCCAGGAGTTACTGCTGAGCATCATTGGGTGTGGCTCCAAACCCAAATACCAGAAAGAACTTTAGGGATAGACATAAGAAAAACTCAGTGGAGAGGTTTTGTTTTCTGTTGTGTTTTAAAAGAGATAAATAAAAAAATGATGGATAGGGGCCGGAGTGATAGCCCAGCGGGTAGGGCGTTTGCCTTGCAGCGCGGCTGGTCCATGCTGGCCCGGGTTCGATCCCTGGCATCCCATATGGTCCCCGAGCACTGCCAGGAATAATTCCTGAGTGCAGAGCCAGGAGTAACCCCTGAGCATTGCGGGTGTGACCCAAAAAACAAAACAAAACAAAAAGATGGATAATAGATTTTTTAAAATACACTTGTGAGGGATGCACAGAGACAGTACAGTAGGCAGAGCACTTGCCTTGTACATTGCATACAGCCAATTCTGGTTCCACCTTTGGCACCGTATAGGTTCCCCTAAACTGTGCTAGGAGTAATCTCTGAGCACAGAGCCAGAAGTAAGCCCTGAGCACTGCTGGGTGTGGCCCCAAACCAATAACAAGTACGCAGACAGATAGGTCAAGATGACAGCTCAAACACGGTTTTCATGCAGGACAGGGTTCAGTTCTCTGCACTGAAGTTTCCCGACAATGGAAGGATGATTTAAAAAACTCAAATTAAAAACGAACCTAGAGTTCCATTCCCTGATCCTCACTAGTGATGGTAGAAAACCACTCAGTTGCCCTGAGACTCAGTGTACCATTAAGATTACAGGAATTTATTACCAAATAAAAGGCACTGAGGGGTCAGAGAGACAGTACAACACTGTGAGCTCACTTTGCATGCAGCCAACTCAGTTCAATCACCAGCACCCCATACAGTCCCCTAAGATCCACAAGGAGCAATCCCTGAGCATGAAGCCAGCATTAAGCAGCATACCTGAGCACCATCAGGTATGGCCCCAAAACAGAAACTACATTGAATTAAAAAACCAAAAGGGACTGAGAGAAAGTGCCTCTCTCTTAGTAAACACTCACCCTAAATGACAGTTCCTCCCTTTCGTCCTCAGCCTTTACAAAGAAAAACGTCAGTCACACCATACTGGCCTCATTTATACCTTGGCTATTATTAAGTGTTAGTCCCCAGACTTCAGAAGGAGAGAAACTGATGATACATCCATGAGTCATCATTTATAGCCCCATGCCAGAAGTGCCCCTGAAGCACAGAACTTCCTGACTTTGGAGAGACACAAGGAAAATGTCTTATCTAAAAGGGGCTGAAAGTTGTTTGAGGATCCTGACGCCCAGGTGTGGGGGCCGCACTGAGTCACCGTAACCATCTTCCTGCTTGAATTGGTGACTCAGAGATGAGTCCAAGAGCCCATGCCACTTCAGAAAGCAATGAAGGTTCTTCCTTCACTGTCAACAGGGCCAGACATCCCAGCCGAGGCTAACAGGCACTAAAAGAATACCATTAACATCCCTGCCTTACTTCCTAGAACTGAGTAGCACAGTTTACTCCTTTCTGAAAAACAGATGCCCCTTTTAAAGATTCTATCTCCCATCTCCAAGAAGCTTTGGAAGGAGGAAACATTGAAATCAATAATGACTTTAAATAAAACTATGGGGGGGGGGGGCGGGAAACTCATGAAAAATTATAAGTGAATACAAACACATTTATTCTCTCTATTATACTTAAAGATTTATAAAGTATAAAGATTTATATTTAAATTGAAAATAATATATTGTATACTACAGATTTTGAGCTATTTTTACTCCAAAGGGACTCTAGGATTAGTGGAAGCAGGCAGAAAAATTAACACGATTGATTCCAGACTGTAGTATTCATGGCTCACACTTGGCTGTGGCTTCATTAGCATCAACTGTGCTGCCAATATCAATGCGTTTCATCTGTCCTAAGCATTTTCCAGTATAACCACGTGGAAAGACGTATCTACAAGGAGCTCTTGAAAGGTCCAGCTTAAATTTGACATAAGATTTTTTTTTTGTTATTTTTAATTTTTATGGTTTTGGGGTCACACTCAGCGATGCTCAGCTTCCTGGCTCTGTGGCGTATGATGACATTTTCCTGCGATCACTTCTGGTGGGGCTCACATTCGGGTTGGCCGTGTACAAGGCAAGTACCCTATCCACTGTACTATTGCTCCAGCCACTTCATATGATTTTTTTTAATCAACCTTTCTTAAGTCTAGAGCTGGAGTTGAAGAAATTCCTTCTCTGGCTCAGGTTCTAGCTCTGAGCATTTTCATTCTCTTGGGCCAGGGCTCAACTCCCTCACAGTGCCAGAAACGCACGCATAGCGCTGATCTCCACCCTGCAGACCCACGCCTACCCCTGCCCGCCCTCTCTGTCTCCGCTGGGCTGGGACCACACTTACCCCCCCAGCACCTCGCAGTCGCTGTCCATGCTGTCATGCACTCCCGCAAAGATGTTGGCCAGGGTGGACTTGCCGGCGCCCTGTTCCCGATGAGCACCACCCGGTAGTAGGTGTTCCCGACTCAGAGGAGATGACCGGAGTCTGTGGAGTCGGAGGACCAGCTCCGGCGGCAGTGCTCCTCGGGGCGGCGTTGGGGCGGCTCCGCTGGCTGTAATGGTGCGGTTCCTTCTGGATCATCAGATGCCTGGTGTCAGCAGGGATGCTCCAACGCTGCTGCTGGGGCTGCGTGCCCACAGAGCCCTGGCGCAGAGTGACATTATTCAGCGTCATGGCTGGATCCTAGAGAATAAAGCAGCCAAGACGTTAGCAGGTGCAAGCCTGACGGGCAGTCACCGGTGGTGCTTATTGAATGGGGTGACACCCAAGCAACCCCAATAGAGAGAAGCCCAGAGAGGGAGGACAGCAGGGAGAGTGTCTGCCTTGCTGGTGGCTGACTCCAGCTCAATCCCCAGAATTTCATGGGAAATCCCGCAGCACCGCTTGGAGTAATCCCAAAGCACAGAGCCAGGAGTAAACCCTGGGCACCATCAGGTGTGGTCCAAACTCCAACAGCCAAAAAAGAGAACACCAGGGACTGGAGCTATAGCACAGCAAGTAGGGTGTTTGCCTTAAACACGGCCGACCAGGGTTCGATCCCGGCATCCCATGTGGTCCCCTGAGCCAGGAGTAATTCCTGAGTGCAGAGCCAGGAGTAACCCCTGAGCATCGCTGGGTGTGACCCAAAAAGCAAAAAACAAAACAAAAAAGAGAACACCAATTAGACACCCCACACACACACACACACATGCTTTAGCAAGACCTCAGCAGACTGTCATTTGCAAAAGTCACTGGGGAAAGTACCTTTAACATCTCCCACTGACTACAGGCTTCTTCCATTCTGGAATCAAAGCCTTGTGGTCCCCCCTCACAGCTGGCACTCGGACAGCCAGAAGGAAACAACAGTCCCCCGAGGCTGTTTAAAAAGCAACAAGTCCCCGTAAGCTGGGACCGCGGGCCTGATGAGTGGTTCTTATCTGAACTTGGCTCCTGATCGCATTGGCAGTCAGTGGCATTGGGGCCTCACGTGGCAATGACATCACTCCTGGGACAAGCACTTATTGGAACTTCCATGTTTAGTAAAGTTGTCTTGTGGCTCTCCAGCTGCCCGAATGAGCGATTATTTGGGGTGTGGGGGGAGAATTTCTGTCTGAGGTTGCTGCCCCTGCGGTACCCTCTTGCCCAAGGAGAGAGAATACCACACTGAAATTTTCCCAGCCCCAAGCCTCCTCCTTCTGGCAGGAAAATGAGCTGGTCTCTATCAGACCTATCATATTTGCAAAGAAAATGCTTCGCCTTTACTAAACCGTGTCCACTCAGAGATGCTTTAATCCGAGTCAGATGTCCACCCTCTCGAAACAAACAGAGGCTAAAGATTATCCCACAGGGCGTTCCACAACTTGGGAAACAAATGCCCCTTCCCACGGGGCGGTCTGGTTTGCAGGGGCTGAGCAGGTGCAGACCACTGCAATCAGCAAGTGCCATTTGTGAGAAGGAGAAATGCACAGACACTCCCCGATCCACAGCCCCAAGGTCTCACACTACCCGGGGTGACGGGCTGGGTTTGGGGTCTGAGGAGTCCATGAGCATTGGAACAAAAGCATGCAGTCTTTCTGAGGGGCCGCCCTGCGGCCACACCTCTGTGGAAAAGTAAGAGTCTCCTAGCAGAACTGACCCAAGGTCCCCGCCGATGACCCAAGGCGGCATCCTTTGCACCCTAAACTCTGCCCCTAACCCGAAAATCCACAGCGCGCGTGAGCGCGTGCACGGCGCAGGGCTCCGCGCTCCACTTAGAAAGTTCTGCGGGCTGGGAACGACCACTCCAGTCCCAACCGCTCCCCCGAAGTCTGGAGCGACCCTCCCTGACCGTCCCGCTTACTTGACAACCGTGGGTGTCCGGGTGTCGTCGGGGTGTCGCTGCGTCCTTGCGGCCGACCGTGCGCGCTGCAATCCCGGCCCGAGCGCTGCGCCCAGCCCCCGCGCTCAGCCCGCGCCCGCCGCCGCCGCTTTATAACATTCCCGCTGGCCTGCGCCAGGGCTTTTCCGTGACGTCAGCGCCCCCGCGGGGAAGGGGCGGCCCTGTCGCAGCCACCCCCACGGAATCCGTTACTCGCAGTCACGTGCTCCTCGCTCCCCTTTTAAAAAAAAATAACGACCGTTCACGCCCGGGCTCTTGTTGATTGCTTTCCCGTTTTCCCCAGGTGCACAGGGCATGATGGAAAGAATGCGCTCCGGGCACTAATCTCCTTACCCGAAAAGCACTTGTGAGCTGTCGGGAGTAATAACGGATGAGTTGGAACTCAGCTCTCGGGAACAGTGCTCCAGGCTGATGAGGAGAGGAGAAGCGAGGGCAGCAGGACTGGTCCAATGTGGGAAGCTTGCCATAAGTTGATGGGGATGGGGCGGGGGTATTTGGGGGTACAGTTAGCACAGGGAAGGGACCATTGTGACCGTGATAGTTGAAAATGATCACTCTGGACAAGAACTGAGCGCTGAAAGTAAATAAAGGGACAAACATCAAAAGTTTCCAGTACCTGTATTGCAAGCCATAATGCCCAAAAGGAAAGATACAGAAGACAGAGTGTCTGCCATAGAGAAAGGGTGAGGGGAGGCTGGTGGGGAGGGAAACTAGGGGCATTGGTGGTGGGAAATGTGCACTGGTGAAGGGACAGGTGTTGGAACATGGCATGCCTGGAACGCAATCATGAACCCCTTTGTAACTGGAGGAAGGGAGGGGAGGGAGGGAGGGAGGGGGAGGGAGGGAGGGAGGGAGGAGGAGGGAGGGAGGGAGAGGAGGGAGGGAGGGGGGGGAGGGAGGGAGGGAGGGAGGAAGGAGGAAGGAAGGAAGGAAGGAAGGGAAGGGAAGGAAGGAAGGAAGGAAGGAAGGAAGGAAGGAAAGGAAGGAAGGAAGGAAGGAAGGAAGGAAGGAAGGAAGGAAAGAAGGAAGGAAGGAAGGAAGGAAGGAAGGAAGGAAGGAAGGAAGGAAGGAAGGAAGGAAGGAAGGAAGGAAGGAGAGGAAGGAAGGAAGGAAGGAAGGAAGGAAGGAAGGAAGGAAGGAAGGAAGGAAGGAAGGAAGGAAGGAAGGAAGGAAGGAAGGAAGGAAGGAAGGAAGGAAGGAAGGAAGGAAGGAAGGAAGGAAGGAAAGGAAGGAAGGAAGGAAGGAAGGAAGGAAGGAAGGAAGGAAGGAAGGAAGGAAGGAAGGAAGGAAGGAAGGACGGACGGACTTGGGGCTGAGCTGGGTGCAGAGACCTGGGAGCTCTGGTTGGGTCGCAGCCACCTTGAGTGGTCAGGGCTTGGGTCAGTTCCTGTTCCTATAGCGAGAGTGACCTCTCTCGCTGAGGGACAGAGGGGTTTGACCTCTGCCAACCCCTTGCGTCACCTCCTCTCTACAGGGGCAGGATTGGGCACTCAACCTGGTTTCCCCTCTCTGGCAGGACTGCAGAGATGCGGCCTCAGAGGACAGAAGAACGAGATGTGAATTGATCTAGAAGAACCCCTAAAAGAACTGTTTAGGCTTAAGTCCCCATTTCAAAGGCTCGATGGACTGAGCCAGTCCCAGGCACCCTGGGCAGCTGGGCTTCTCTGCTCACATCCTCACCTGTGCCCAGAGACTGCAGAGATCCCACCATCACTCAAGTGTGCTGCTCAGTGGCTCCGCATCTGCTCACCCACCTCCCAGGATTAATTCATCTGTCGGGAGCAGAAGCTTCCCCACCTAAGCAGCCGGGAGACATGCACAGACTCACTAAGGCTGTGCTAAGCACGTCTCTCTCTCTGCTGTGTTGGTCTGATCGCGGACTCTCCTTCAATCAACTCAGCATCCCTCTTCTCCGCTAGGTAAGTGCTGACACTCAGCGTGAGAGCTTTTCTAAGGTCACACAGCGCAGCTCGGGAAAAGCGGCAGAGTCCAGATTCAAACCGCAGCTTGCCTGGCTCTGCACAGCACCACTGTGAGGGTTTCTGTGACCTCATTCCTGGGACACAGGCATTTCCCAGATACCACCAGAAATGATAGTGGCCTTCCCAACACATCCATCTGCTTTTCCAGCCAACTTCATCTCTGGATTGGCGGGTAGCTCAGAGAAGCAGCCAAAGGCGCAGGCTGTATTTGAGTGTTTGGCGCTGGATGCTGTGAGCATCCATCCTCGGTTATCCTTCTGAAGGTCATTCAAGTGGCCAGCTGCTGAGACTTCCCAGACCTCACAGCAAATGAAAACTTGGAGATCTTTTAAAGGTCCTATGTCCCCTGACCCGCACCTACTGAATTTTGTCCATAAAGACACTTGAGATTCATGTGGTTGACCTCCTGCATGATCCCCTGAGCACAATCAGGAGTGATCCCTGAGTGCAGAGTCAGAAGTAAACCCTGAGCACTGCTGACGTGTTCCCAAAACAAAAAAAGCTCAACAAAACAAAATATAAGGCGTGACAATCAGATAGGACATGGCGGGGCTGGACTGAAATCTGCGTGCCATCATTTCTTTTTTCTTTACTTTTATAAAATTATTTTCATTTATTTAAAATTGCATTACATCGTTTTACTTTTTTTTTTTTTTTTAATTTTTTTTTTTACAATTACAAAGATATACAATTAAAAAGTTCATATTTGGGTTTTGGTTATACAGTGTTCCAGCACCCATCCCGCCACCAGTGCCCATCTCCCACCACCAATGTCCCCGGTTCCCTCCCACCTCCCCAGCCCTCCTCCAGGGCAACCTAGAACTGAGCATTAAATAGCGCCATCATTTTTTTTTTATTTTTTTAAGTATTTTATTATACCACCGTGAGATATACAAATAAAAAGATATACAATTAAAAAGTTCATGTTTGGGTTTTGGTCATACAGTGTTCCAGCACCTGTCCCTCCACCAGTGCCCATCTCCCACCACCAACATCCCCGGTTCCCTCCCCTTCCCCAGCCCACCTCCATGGCAGGTTCTTTATTTCTTTCCCTTTCTCTCTCTTTCTCATCGCCATCATTTCTTATAAGGTGTCCTTCAGTCACACAAATTTCTCATGGCTACAGATATGGGAAAGACACGACCCAAGAATAAAAAGGGGGTCAGCCACAGCAGGTCTGTCACTGACTCCCAGTGTGTGTAGAAACATACATTTATAAACTCTCTGCATTTTAGAATTATCCGATATTTTGATGAATCTCCAACTCTGTCAACAGGTCCCAACAAAATTATTAAAGGGAGCACAGCCAGATATCAGGGAAGGGGACATTTGCATGTACTGGGACCTGACTCAGTTCCGACATCGTATGACATCCCCAGCCCCAGCAGTACAGGGCCCAAGCAGAAATGTGTCCTCAGGCATCAGACCTGAACAAACCAGTCCTGATGGCCAACTATTGTTGGGAGTTGCTCCCTAAGCACTGTTTGAAAGAACCACCAAAATTATGTGGTATGGGAACGTTGACATTGATGGTATAATTAGTGCTGAAATATTATATGCCTACAACTCAACTACAATAATTTTGTCAATGAGGGTATCTTTGATCACTTGATCACACTTGACATCCCGTTATTCATCGGTTTGCTCAAGCAGACGCCAGTAATATTTTCATTTGACCCTATCACGTGCCAGTGTAGCCCAATGGCATATGGTTGCTTCAGGAATACAAAGAGTCTCAAACCGTTCATTCAGGGTCTTGATGAAGAAGTCTGACCATCTTGTAGGTAGGCGGCCATGTGATCTTTTGACATCCCGTGGGATCCAGTCAGTAACTTGGCTCTAGTCCAGCGGTCGTCTCCAAATCGCATTAAATGTTCAGCCCATCTGATTTTTGATGCCTTGGCAAATGAGACAGCATCCCTGACTCTGGAACAGTGACAGAGGTCGGAGCTCTGGATTCCTTCTTTCACTTGAGTGAGGCGTGATATTCTAAGCATAGCTCTTTCAATTCCTCTTTGGGAGACCCAAATAGCATTCTCATCCTGCTTTCATAGGGCCCAGGTCTCTGAGGCGTATGTTAATGCAAGGAGGGTATCTTTAATTAAATTTATATGACTAAAGGTAAGAATAAATGAATAAATTAGGGCTTATATGATATAGCCTCTCAATTCTATCTGTCCATTGATAAGAACATAATTTTTTAGAATGATAAAAGCCAATTCAATGCATAAGTGTTATCTATTATAAATAACTTCTTTGGTAAATGTGAGGCACCCTAAGGAAAATTATAAACTCTCAAGACTAGGAGTGGGTTGGGGGGGTAGCTGGAACTTCAGTCCCCCAACTGAAGATAAGCACATCAATGACGTGACTGGATAAGATAATCTGCCTACTAAAAATTTGCATTACCACAGAAACGCAGAAGAGAAAACAACTATTTAGGAAAGGTTTCAATCAAACAGTTAAGTAGAAGTGAATAATTGGATAAAAATCATAGTTAAGCCTTGCAAAAATGCACATTTGTGGGCCAAATCCCATCCAGCAGAATTCCAGCTACCATGTCCAGGATTCTAGTTCACTGGAACCATCTGACGGTATGTATGAAGCTGCAGGGAAAGGAGGGGGAAATGAGGTCATCCGGGCAGATGGCACACTCTGAGAGGAAATATTAGCAGACTAATACTATTTCTCATTCTATGAATAAGTCCCTTCCTTTGTTAACATTTAAAGGTTTCAGCAAGCATGAAGAGTAAGTTGGAGGCAGAACTCAAAACAGTAAAAATACCAGCATTCATGGAACAACTCACATGCCTTATCTGAGCTAACTCATTGTCATTGGTCTACCCATGTTTTAGAAATAAAGCTGCTGAGGGAGGAGTTGTGTAAAGTCCTAGACCAGAGTGTGGAATAGCTCCATGCTCTCCATATTCTGCCCCACTGCTCTGGGTAGGGTGGCACCAGAGTGGGGAGGCTCCGTGCTCTCTGGGCGACACTCTTCCCCACTGTTCTGTTTAGAGTGGGGGATGTGCTTCATTGCCCCTTTGTCCTTCATTCACATGCTAACTACCCCCGAAATAGCACATTTTAGTTTTGTACCCAGTGATTCTCAGAGCTGACTCCTGACTTTACACTCAGGGATCACTCCTATTTGGGTACAGGGGACCATAAGGGATTGAACCCGAATCGGCCAGATTCAAGATAAGCGCTCTGTCCACTAGAGTATTGCTCAAGCTCCAATTTTTATTTGTTGTCGTTTTTGACACAAGGTGCTGATGATGTTGCTAAATGCTTGACTTCTATTGATCCAAGGATCAAAGAGTAAAGAAGCACTAGTCTACCACAGAGCACCATATCAACATGAGAACGTAACTATGGTATGGAGCTGAAGACTGGAGCTCAGCCACCTGCCCTCGGTTTTCCTGACTCTTAAGGTTCAACTTAAATAAATGCAGAAGAATTTGATAAACATGAGATGAAGGGAGAGAGCAGAGAGGTTGAAAAATGTAGTCATATTGATGCTACTTGGAAAAAATAATTAGGAAGGAGAGCGGTATGGTTAAGTTCTTTGTAAACAAGGAAATGGGGGATCAAACACTGAGCACACATAATAGATCTCCACCAGCCACAAAGCATTTGGGAGGATCTGGGTGGGAAGCAATGTGCAAAGTCTCTGAACACTAAAGAACCACCCACCCCCTCTGGAAAGTCTAAAGAAGGAAAGAATTACTATATGGAAAATCATTGCTTAACAGAAGAGGAAAAAAGCCTCCAATTGCAAAATCAAGAGAGCCCTGATTAAGAGACTGAAGAAAAGATGGCTAAGAATAACCTCTCAGCATCCAGAAGCCTGTGTGATCCAGATGGACACTCCCTCCAGCTGCATCCTACTTGGGTCCTAGCTTCTGATCAGACTCCTGTGGAGCACATTTAATTTTCCATTGAAAAAAAATCTTAGCTGTCACCCTTCCTCCACTCCATTTGCCCCCGTGTTCTGGAAACTTTTACCACTCCAGTGACAGGGCTTGCTAGAACTCGTTCTAACATCTGCAGGGTAAATACAAACTTGTGGATTGTATCTCAGAGTAAGATTCAGGGGACCCTCTTGAAGAACACAACTATTCTCTGCCCAGGTTCCACCACTTACTCACTCATTAAAAACAAGTAACAATTGGGCATTTTCTTTATGCCAGGACATGTTCAATGGAATAATGATAAGGTACTTTTCTTCATGGATTTATTTATCATGGAAAATTAATAGCCATTATGGCCTTATTTCTATCTATCTTTCCTTCCCTCCTTTATTTTTTCTTCCATTCTTTCTTTTCTTTCTTGCTTTCTCTTTTCATTTCTTCCTTCCTCTGAGCATGCCATTCTTTAGACTGGGTCTATATCTGAAATTCTACTTCTACTTGTTTATTTCCTTTATTTTTGCTTTTTGGGTCAAAAAGAAATAGTAATAAAAATTAATAGTAATAAAAATTGCTATTAATTTTTTAAGTTTCCTGGTGATGAAATTCTACTTCTAAATGTGCACCTTGTATATTGCTCAAGGAAATGAACACAAGAATACTCATCAAAGCACTGCTTATTGAAGCATTGTTTTAATATTAAAGATTTAAAAAAAATCACCTAATAATCATCAAAGTAGAAACAATGGTGTATTAATCTGTGCAATATTATGCAACAGTAAAAATGAAGAGTTACTTAAAAATATTGAAGCCATCATGAGGACTTAACAAATTTCTGGATGTCTACAGAGTAATAATATATTTAAATTCTAATATGTTGTAATTAAATAGATTTAGAACAAGAATGTGGATGAGAAAAATTCAATCTTCAGAATAAAGATTGCCTTTGGGAAAGAAGGCACCGACAGTGGACAACAAGCATCAAACAACCAAGAGGCATGGTATGCAGTTTTATAAGGTCAAAGTAGTTATTAAAACCAACTGTCAACCTAGAATTTTATAATCAGCTAAACTGTTGAACTCTCTGAGCTAAACAATAGTATTGTTATTAAGCAATATCCTAAACTCCAGTAACTCAGACTTTATAGGACTATGCTCATGCCTTCAACAACAAAATCTGGCATTCCTTTTCTCAGAAACTCAAATCCCTGATAAGATCATAGGGGTTTCATTAAAAGCTTTGGTTCAAAATATATCATTTGCCAATCAAAACAGTTGTCTTACAGTCATTGATATAAAGAAAGCCTTTGATTCTGTTGAAACCAAAGCAGTCATTGAAGCCCTAGTCAAACAGGGCATTCAAACCCAATACATCAAGATCCTTCATGAGCTGTATTACGGATTCACCACCAGGATCTCACCATTCTACAAGGAAGTGATATTGATGTTAAAAGAGGGGTTCAGCAGGGTGATACCATTTCACCGAAACTCTTCAGCACCACCCTAGAATGGGAAGGAATGGGAGTTAAGATAGAAGGTCGGCAACTACACCACCTCCGCTTCACTGATGACATCGTTCTAATAACAACAAACATTAGCCAAGCGGCACAAATGCTGACTGACTTTGACCGAGAATGTGGAAAGATAGGTCTACAGCTGAATCTCAACAAAACTATGTTCATGAAAAATGAAATAGTTGCAGAGGCCCCATTCACTCTCAATGGAACAAACATCTCTGAATGCAGCAGTTATGTGTACCTAGGTCATGAAGTCAACATGATGAACGACCTAAAACCTGAGCTGCGCAGAAGGAAGAGAGAGGCATGGAATGCCTTCAAAGGCATCGAAGAAATAGCTAAAAGGACAAAGAACCTCCGGCTCAGAGCACATCTCTTCAACTCCACTGTTCTCCCTGCATTAACATACACCTCAGAGACCTGGGCCCTACAAAAGCAGGATGAGAATGCTATTCAGGTCTCCCAGAGAAGAATCAAAAGAGCTATGCTTGGAATATCACACCTCACTCAAGTGAGAGAAGGAACCCAGAGTTCCTACCTCCATCAACAATCCAGAGTCAGGGATGTTGTCTCATTTGCCAAGGTGTCGAAAATCAGATGGGCTGGACATGTAATGAGATTTGGAGACGACCTCTGGACTAGAGTAGTTACTGACTGAATCCCACAGGACATTAAAAGATCACGTGGCAGCCCACCTACAAGATGGTAAGACTTCTTCGTCAAGACCCTGAAAGAATGGTTTGAGGCTATCGTATTCCTGATGCAAGCAGATGCCACTGGGCTACACTGGCACATGATAGGGTCAAATGGAAACGTTACTGGTGCCCGCTCGAGCAAATTGACGAATAACAGGATGTCAAGTGATCAAGTGAATCAAAACAGTTTCTTTGAGGTTTTTTTTAACAACAGAAAAACCAATGCCACTATTTCGTGTTGTCTAAATCAGCCTATGAGAAAGGCTGTGAGTGATAGTCCAGTGGGTAGGGCATTTGCCTTGCATGCGGCCAACCCAGGTTCGATTCCCGGCATCCCATATGGTCCCCTGAGCACTGCCAGGAGTAATTCCTGAGTGTAGAGCCAGGAGTAACCCCTGAACATTGTCGGGTGTGACTCAAAAAGAATAAAAAGAGAGAAAGGATTTGATTTAAACATTTATAGTTACAAAAGCATTCGCAATGCCTGCCTGTCCTTTAACAACTATAGGACAAAAATGACTGCCCTCCAACAATGGATCTATCACATCTTCCAGAAAGGAAATGGAGAAGATTATCCATGACTTCTACTCAGATCTTTTTGATAGCCACGTCCACCTACCCACATACCAAATTTCACAGGATGGATATGTCATTCCCAACGTTCTCCCTTCTGAAATCTGACATGCCATTTCATTGGTAAAGAAGGGAACAGCACCAGGCCCAAAGTCAGACCCAAACACCTGAAGAATCTGCCATCAGTACTCATCAATACACTGGCTCAACTCTTCACACGCTACCTGTCTGGATGTAAGGTGCCCTCCCAATGGAAAACCAGCAGGACAGTTCTACTGTTCAAGAAGGGAGACATTCACGACATTGGCAACTATCACCCCATCTGCCTGTTGTCCGTCATCTACAAACTGTTCACTCGAGTCATCCTGAACAGGATTGGCAGAACATTAGATGAAGAACAACCATGCGAGCAAGCTGGCTTCTGAAAAGGATTCAGCACAATCGACCATATCCACACGATAACCAAACTCAAGTTGAAGTCTATAGAGAATTCAAGATGCCGCTCTGTATCACGTTCATTGATTTAAAGAAAGCCTCTGATTCTGTAGAGACTGAAGCGTTCATGAATGCCCTAGCCAAAGAGGGTGTTCAATCCAAATACATAAAAGATCTTTCGTGAGCAATATTACGGTTTCACCACCAGAATCTCACCATTCTACAGGGAAGTGATCATTGACATAATTGTATATCTCACGGTGGTATAATAAAATGTTTAATAAAAAAGAGGGGTTCGTCAGGGTGATACCATTTCACCAAAACTCTTCAGCCCCACCCTCAAGAATGTCATGCATTAATTAGAATGGGAAAGAATGGGAGTGAAGACAGATGGCCAGCAACTGCACCACCTATGCTTCGCTGATGACATCATTCTAATAACACCAAACATCAGCCAAGCAGCACAAATGCTGACTGACTTTGACCGAGAATGTGGAAAGATAGGTCTATAGCTGAATCTCAACAAAACTATGTTCATGAAAAATGAACTAGTTCTGGAGGCCGCATTCACTCTCAATGGAACAAACATCTCTGAATGCAGCAGCAATGTGTACCTAGGTCGAGAAGTCAACATGATGAACAACCTAAAATCTGAGCTGCGCAGGAGGAAAAGAGCGGCATGGACTGCCTTCAAAAACACAGAAGAGGGGCCGGGCGAGAACCCAGTGGGTAGAGCATTTGCCTTGCACGCGGCCGGCCCAGGACAGCCCAGGTTCGATCCCCAGCATCCCATATGGTCCCCAAGCACCTCCGGGAGTAATTCCTGAGTGCAGAGCCAGGAGGAAACCCCTGAGCATTGCTGGGTATGACCCAAAAAAGAAAAAAAAATCGAAGAAATAGCCAAAAGAACAAAGAACCTCTGGCACCGGGCACATCTTTTTGACTCCACTGTTCTCCCTGCATTAACATACTCCTCAGAAACCTGGGCCCTATGAAAGCAGGATGAGAATACCATTTGGGTCTCCCAAAGAGGAATTGAAAGAGTCATGCTTGGAATATCACTCCTCACTCAAGTGAGAAAAGGAACCCAGAGTTCCAACCTCCGTCACTATTCTAAAATCAAGGACACTGTCTCATCTGCCAAGACATCAAAAATCAGATGGGCTGGTCATATAATGCAATCTGGAGACGACCGTTGGACTAGAGCCCTTTCCGATTGGATCCCATGAGACATCAAAAGATAGCGTGGCCACCCACCTACAAGATGGTCAGACTTCCTTATCAAGACCCTGAATGAACAGTTCAAGGCTCTTAATATTCCCGAAATTATCAGATGCCATTGGGCTCCACTGGCACGTGATAGGGCCAAATGGAAACATTATGGGCGCACTTGAGCAAATCAATGAATAACGGGATATCAAGTGATCAAGTTACAAAAGAGTGCTTAAAAAAGGAAAATCTAAAAACTACTAAAACTAAATAATTGAGTTGATGATATATCCAATTAACACATTTCATAAGAAATTGTAAGCATTCCCATTTGCCTGTTTTTATTTCCTGCTTTTTAACTTTATTTTTTGGTTTCATAGCCTCACCTGTAAACTCTCAAGACTTACTCTTTTTTTTTATTTTATTTTATTTTATTTTATTATACCACTGAGATATACAATAATAAAACTGTCCATGATTGGGTTTCAGTCATAGTGTTCCAGCACCCCTCCCTCCACCAGTGCACATTTCTCACCACCTGTGTCCCCTGATTCCCTCCCCACTCCCCCAGCCTGATGGCAGCCACTTTGCCTCTCTCCCTGTCTCTCTCTGTCTCTCCCTTACTCTCTCTGTACTCTGCCTCTGTCTCTGGCTCTGTTTCTCTCTATCTCTTCTTATATATTGTGGCTTATAATACATGTATTTAGGGGCTATTAGCCTTTTCTTACAATCAATGCTCAGTTCTAGTCTGGCATTACCATTCCCAACAATTATTAGCACACTGGTCTCTTCTCTGTCTCTTATCTAACATCTGATTCCCACACACTTGTGGTAGATTCGAATTACTGACAAGTCCTCCTGGTCATGTTTTGCCTTTGCCTGCTTTTCTTGCTTAATCTCACCTCTTCCAGATTTCCTAATCTCTATTTATGCATGTGAATGGCTTCAACATTGAAAGACAGCAAAACTTTCTGACTTTGGTGTGCACTTACCTTTTCTTTGCAATAATACAAAAATGTTTTTCTCTTTTTTTTTTAGGTTTTGGTGCCAGACCCAGTGGTGCTGAAGAGCTGCTGTTCAATAGGGTTTGTGCTTGGGTTCAGGGTTGCTCCAGAAAAAAAAGAATTTTTTTTATGAAAAATGAATCAAGATTTTGAAAGATGTAACCCTAAAACTTTACTATTAATTTTTAAAGTTTTCCTTATAATCAACTTAAACTCTGTCAATAATATAGTATTAAGTAAGCATTTGCCTTTTTATTCTACATGGGTAAGGTGTTACAGGCAGGGAGTTAGAATCCCAGGTAAGGCAACTTTTTCCAAGGGGAAAAGCTTAGCAATATGTTCTAATATTTGTTTGTTATTGTTGTTGTTGTTGTTGTTGTTGTTGCAGTGCTCTCTCTCCCAGGGAGGTTCAGCTGAACTCTTGGTCTGGAATTCTGCATCTCAAAGGCTTTGGGGCTCTTCAGGTGGATCCAGTATTTCAAAGGCCTTCATGCCTTTGACTGGACTAGGCTCCAGGCAGTATCTTTTCTAATTCACCATACCAAGGCCCCCTACTCCCTGCCTGCAGCAAATAACCCAGAATAGTGCATTTATTAGTAGTGGCAATAAAGCTAATAGGTAAAATAATGTGTCGAACCTGTATACCACGCACCAACATACTATACTTAACATGCTCATCACAGTAACTTTATGAAGTAAGTACCACTGGCATTCCCATTTTACATATATGGAAGCTGAGATTATGAGAAAGTTCACAGAGCTTGGCATTGATAGATGAAGTCTAATTCTTATGACCCCTCTGACTCATATGATGTAATTCTCCAGAGATCTTATGGATAGACTGTAGCACTACCCCCTGGTGGGATAGACTCTATCCCACCCCATGGGATAAGGGGAAGTAAGTGAACAAAATTGTATGATGAATGAATTGCAATAGGGTATATAGAAGCTGTACATAAAACAGCTGCCTCCTGTGTCTGGGGCAGAAATTGGATCACATCTTTCTCTGTATCTTAGCCCCAACACAAGTAAATCTGGCACACAGCAGGGACTGAACAAATAAACAGTTTGCACTGCCATCCTCCCAGGAAACTCCCTGGTTAAAGCATCATGCAGAGTGATTTTTCAAACCACATCTCCATTAGTAGGTCTGACAGCAATGGGCCTCCATTGAGCCGAGAGCTAAGCAATCCATCCAACAATCGTATGTTGGGTGCTCACTGTATAAAAGAACAAATATAAGAGCCTAGGCAAAGTGTCAAGGTGCAACGTCATATGCTCCAGGAGCTCAGGCCCCTAAAGGAGAGGAAGACCGAGCAGGAACTGATGCAGAAAGACGTAAATGCCTGATTCCTCACTTACAAATTTTAAAATAATGTGATCATTCTCTAGTATTACCGAACATAGACCAGTTTGTTTTCATTGCCTGTTTAGTTTTCACTAGGAAATCATATTTAATATCCTGTACCATAGCGTATATTATTACTAATAATGCCCAAATTGTATCATCCTCAGCCTGTGAGGCACACTCAAGCCAATTCATGACTTTTTAGCAACATGATTGATTTCTTATATGACAAGATAATCAGTTATATCTCATTCTCAGACCTAGAATCAATTATTTCTTCAGGAACCCCTGGCTATTTTCCCTAAATCCATTTCATTTATCAGTACTTGCAGGTGTTGCTCTTATCTTCCTCAAAATTAAAAATATCCTCTTGAAAACAATGTAAGGCAAGGCAATGAGAGATGTGCACACAAGGAACGAGGATTCACTGAGTGCTCGACCATGCAATCCACTTCCTCTGCTGCAGCCTAGAACTGAGCGCTGAATATAAGCAAAAGATACACATAATAACCTCAAAATGTGTGTTTGCAATCCACAATGTATAAGAGAAGAAAAGAGAGGGGGGGGAACGAGAGAGAGCAGAGAGAGATAAAGAACCTGCCATAGAGGCAGGCTAGGGGAGATGGGAATTGGGGACATGGTGGTGGTAAATGGGCACATGGACCAGGAGGACTTGTCACTGATCCTCCTGGTCCATGACCTCTGACCCCCACACAAATGTACCACAGGTGTGTGGGGTCAGAGGTTAGGTAAGATAGAGAAGGGACCAGTGTGCTAATAATTGTTGGAAATGGCAATACCAGACTAGAACTGAACATTGATTGTAGACCAAGGGATATACATGGTAACCTCTAAATGTATGTATTGCAAGCCACGATGTAAAGAGAGAGAGAAAGAGAGAGAGAGAGCCATAGAAGCTCTTTAAGTAATAAAGAACAAGTTCTTTATTAAAGAGCTGGCTTGGGAAGTGGGGGGGGAATCTGGGGACATTGGTGGTGGGAAATGTGCACTGGTGAAGGGATGGGTGCTGAAGCACTGTATGAATGAAACCCAAACATGAACAGCTTTGTAATTGTATATATCACTGCAGCATAATAAAATTAAAGAAAAACAAGGACCCAATGGTAATCCCAATAGTGTGGTAGGCTATGTATGTGGTAGATTTTACCATCCAGGTTCCTATAGTTTTAGTCTCTGACAATCACACAAAGATGCAATTACAAACCAAAGCATTTCTTAAAACCTATCCCCAACACCAAGCTATGTGCAGTTGTCCCTAATTGCAATGTCTCGCTTGAGAAGCACAGTACGAGAAACATCTCTGTCCTGGTGATGTTCTCCCCAGCACATTTCTTCCCAGGACCTTTGGGAGGTCAAACAACTGCA